>JAODJW010000099.1:820154-830522 GCA_026777045.1 Hyperopisus bebe
GTAGCGGAAGCTAAAACCCTGGGTTCCTTTAAATCAGAGCTAGATAAGATTTTAACAACTCTGAGCTATTAGTTAAGATCTCCCCAAACGAGCTTGATGGGTTTGTAAATTTATGTTCTTATTTTCAGAGGCAAGAAAGAAAATATTCCTAACACTATTGTGTGAATCTGTGCACAGCGCCTTCAAAATTTAATGGCAGTTTACGCTTCTTGTTTTCGAATTCAGTCTTAGCTAAGAAAGCAGCGCCGTACGTACGAAGTATAGTGAAACTTTAAACTCTGACTTGCCTACTTTCATAACAAACATTTTTTCAGAACTTTTCCGGTAGAGCTTTAAACATTTATATTGTAATGAGAAAAAAAACTTAGCAAGCTTTACATTGTTAATGACCGCTCCTTTTCAGAATTATCTAATATAGGTTTAGCATGAGCTCTACATGCGCTCTCCAAGATAATTCTGTTCATGTTCATCCTCGCTGTTTAAATCGCTCAATAGACGTGTTCGCGAGAAATTGATTTATTTTGCACTCCATCTTTCTTTATAAATATTGCAATATTAATCGCAAAGGGTATTTTTTTTTACAATATCACGCAGTGGTAATACGATAACAATGCAACATTCAAAATGGGGTTTAAAGTGATACGTGGCAGAGCCAAGTACCAGTACGATATGGAGAAGTGGTTAGAGTATATAGAATATTGCAGCAGTATCACAAAATAAGCAGCTCACTATCGAGGCAACGAGTGCAAAACATTTTATATCACAACCGCATGCAAAACAAGTGAGACCGGAAACGAAGGAGCCGACCAAGACGGTTTTCTCGCACTGCCCCCTGCTGGACATGACCTTTAATCCTCCAGCACCGCTTGCGTAGCGAAAGCACGCATAAATTTAACGCACGTGTTGCACTTGTAAAGTATAAACGAGCCCGATGTGTGGCCAACCGGAAAGGATTTGGAAAATAAATGTTTTATTCAGAAAAAGCTTTAAAAATATGCAACGCGCACTTAAAATGGTCTGAGATGCCAAGCATGATAATCAAATGACGGCCCATTAATGATGACCTGAATTTAGAAGGACCACTGTGATGTATCTGTGGCTTGTGTGAAAAACATAAACTGAATCTGTCAGTACAGATAATAAGAGACACTGTGGTATTTTGTAAACTCTCTTTATGCCTTCTGCAACTTGTACTCTATAGGTGAATGGAAGCTGACCATATGGGCCACCATATATTGCAGTATTTAGGGAGCTGGGGTAAAGGGACCTGCAGATATGCTGATACTGGGCTTGAACTGGAGACTTTCTGATTTTAGGCATTGAGGCTTAGCCCACTGAGCCACACACCGTCTCCAGAAGAAGGCACATGGGACTTTTACTTAGATAAAAATGTTCTGTGGAAGGAAAAGCAATTGGTTCAGAGAGATCATGAGTCAAACTGAAGATGAGTTGGGTGTATCCACCTCCTGTGCAATCTCTGAACCAATCGTTTTTCATTCTGCCCTCAAAACATTTTCATACAAGAGAAACTTGCACTTGCTGAACAATCCATGTCTTGAAGACGCCAGGGATTAAATCCAGGACCTCACACATGCAAAGTATGCGCTTTACCACTGAGCTACATCCCCAGCACACTGAGACTGAACAAAATACATACATACACACACACATACACGCACACACACACACACACACACACACGCAGACACGCACACATACACGCACACACACGTACACTAGCTTCACCAAGTGCAGAGAGGCTTCGACATATTACGTAGCAAACTCAGGCTGTCTTTACATTAACATTAATTTTAATTTTATTGTTGAACTTGTGGTTTCACACCTGACCACTGACACAAAAGGGAATTTCCTGAAGCAGCTAAACCAGACTATATCTGGGGCAAACCCAATGCAAGCGTCAGTGACAGTTGTGTGCTGGTGCCTTGTGAAGGTGACTCACTCCTGGGCACAGATGAAGGTTCACACCCAGAACTAAATATCCCCTTTCACCCCTGTCCTGTATCCCTTACCTATATAACCCATAACACCCATTATACCTCAGCGTCGGTAAATACTATTTTCTAATAACAATTTTATAGTAATGTGTGCTAATTTCTCACAACATTCCTAATACGTTTATGGTGTGTGATTTTTTTACTCATAAATAAACCTTATGTACGTGGAACTTTCCGGAAACACCAGTACATACCTGGGCTCTTTACACTGACCCGGCATATATATACAGGCAGTCCTTGGGTTAAGAACATCCGACTTACGGACAACTCATACTTTCAAACGGACTGCCATAAAGTCTTTAAAAAATGCTCGAGGTAGAGTACAGCACCATATGTAGTTACTTGTATTATTACCATTTAATTGTGACGTTATTATGTACTATTATTATTATTATTACGACTTAACTACAAATCTGACTTAAAGACAGACTTAGGGAATGGATCTTGCTCGTAACCTGGGAGCGCCTGTTTAAACATCAAGCCACAAAATAGCCGTAACTTCAGACATTTCTTGTATACCTCTTCCCTGAACACTAAGAACAGTTTCTAAACAAACTCAACTTTTTACATCATTTTAATACAATTTTGTCTTCTCTAACACTGGTCCTCCAGCAAGCTGGAATTTGCTCTTTTCATATTCGGCTAAAACTGTGTTAATTTTAAAAGAAAAAAAAGAGTTGGAAGATGCTGACAGTATAAAAATATGAAACTTTATATCAGTCTTCAATTTTCTGACAAAAGTAACTTGCAAAGAGTGATAGTGAATAATAATTCATACTCACTGCCTGGTCAAATATGACTTCCTGTATATTTACATGTATACCAAGCATCCACCTCTCAACATATACTAACGTTAGTGTTTTTACCTCTGAAAGGGTCCAGTGATCAAAATCTATCTATCGATCTTAATCCACAGAACAAGCTAAATTGGGGTAAAGGTTGCAAACACGGACCCCAGATAATGTCCCATTCGCACCTCAGGGTGGGTGTGGGAGGTAATAGACTGGAATCTGGGTCCCAGAGGTGTGAGGCAACACGCTTGACCACCTCCCTGCCTCCAAATGAACAACCATGAAAATACATTTAAGCTATTTTACTATAAACTTCTTGGCAAAGTATAGCGGATGAAAAATACGCAGCATACTATGGGAACAGCGACCTGGGATATGTACAGAAATAATTGAAACTATTTTATTCTGAAAAACTAACCATGACTAGTTTGTTTTATTATTATTATTTTGTTCAGTAGTCATGGTATAAAAGTGATAAACCACTTTGAGGTCTGTGGTTATATGAAAATAATCGACGACATTTGTGTGGTATGATTCAGATCCAGGATGGTCCAGGGACTGTACTGTCAAGCTGTGGGTAACAAGTCTGGCTTCAGCTTTCACCCATGTCCTAACCTGGGCATCTGAACTGGTTATCAAGTAAACCCTTGCCGCCGCTTTCATAATAGTTAGCTCTCACTGCTAACTCTAACACCAGTTGCCCCCCCCCCCCCAGTTTGAGGGCAGTGAGGCTGTATTTACCATAACTCATAATGTTTTACCTGCTCTGTCGAGACTTCTGACGGCTAAAACCTGGCAGGTTGGCTACGTTCCCTATTGATGGGAACTTGTGGGACTCTTAAAACCCTTTAAATACAAATATTCATGCCCCCCTTCCCCCCAGCACTCCCCCCAAGGGACTTATGAGCAGGAACTGGACTGGAATTGCATCAGCAAGCAGATTTGTGAATTTTCTTTATTATAACGTATCTGGAGGCCTCTGAATGGCACTGGGGGTAAGATGGCGGTTTGGCTTCTCAGAACCGGAGGCCCGTCTTGCCGCTCCGTCACCCTCGACCCAGTTACCACCGTGCTTTCAAGCTCTTCCGTTTGGCGTGACGCTGCTTGGGTGGGGGTGGCATTTGCAAAACAAACATTGCGCGTAAAGCAGACACACAGACGTGTGCACATACTCCCGAATGCACAGTGATGACACCAGGAGCGTCGTATGAGTCGGGTCTCGCTGTGATCCTCAGGGGCGGTGGGATCCATCAGGCTTTCTGTCTGCCCATTTCAGACCCCCCCCCCCCGGAGGAGCTGATTCTCGGCCGACCTCAGACGCTGATAAAATGACCGAGACTTCCAGTTCTTCCAGTTCTTCCCAGGCCATTTACAGTCACCAGCCAGCAGCTGCTCTGTTTTTTTTTTTTGTCCCAGAAGATTCTTCTTGTCGGTTTGGAGTGAAGAAAGATCATGGTTCCCTGTGGGCTACAAAACTGAATCTATTTAGCTGCTTAGCTGACATCTTGGTGACTGACAGCATACATCAAATAACTCCCCTGGGCCCAAACTCTCATTTCCACCAACGCCGGCTTGATTCAAACAGAGAATTTTCAGAATAATGCCGGTTAATTACTACATTCAGTGGTGCTACAGCAGAGACCATGACGTGAGCAGCTCACGTCCTCAAGTTCCATTCTCGGTTCTTGCCCAGATCCAAGTGCCTCATTATCCTTGCTGCTGTGATTTCGGGCCGGTTGAGAGCAGAACCTCCCCCACCAGTGCTTGTAATCTGATGCCTGCGATTATCTCCGGCTTTCTGGCACAGAGAAATAAACTCGAACTCATACCTTCCCGGCGCTGAGTCACGAATCAATGGGTCCAACTGGGATAAAATACCATCTATACTCTCAAAGACGACTGAGAACAGCTCACTTAACATCTGACTCAGTTGCAATAAAAGGTTTCCCAGGCTGAAAAAGACAAGGTAATTCATAGAGCCTCCACAGGTGACGAGACTAGTTACTTCCCTGCTGGCCGGACCCTGCTGATGGCAGTTTTTGACCTGGAAGGGGGCTGCTCTGTGTGCGGGCTGCTGTCTCTGTGTAGTTCACAAGCCACTCTGTGAGCTTTTTCCAGCTTACAATGAAACAAATTGCAGCCTTTTAATATTTTTTGGGAGTCGGTAACATTTTGCAGAAAAGAACGAAACAGCTGTTAATTATTAATGCTTAAAATTGCAAACAGCGCTGGAAACTGCAATCGTTGGCACTGCAAGCCTGCTTGGGCGAAAACGAGGGGCGACTAAAAGTTCGAAGGTACGTTACTAAGGAAACAGAAATACAGACGTGGGCGTGTGATCACCAGCGCCGAGAACGTGGACGTCTGCAGGTTATACTGTCGTGTGTCGGCTGTTTGTGTCACCAGCTGTTTCCATGGCAGCACCAGTGCGCCCTTTCTGTTACTCCTAGTGTAAATTGGGTGGCTTAGCGAGTCCACAGGTAGGCACATGCCCAGTTAATCGATTTTACATCCCCTGGGGAGGGAATTTCATCATTCATTTGCACCATAATTCCAGTCATGCACGATCTGAGTAATTCTAATCTGTTGTAAAATCACCGACTTGGCCCGACCAGACTGCTGTGGATTTTATTTTGAAGCAGGACGGCATTTTGGGTGATGAAAAGACCACTTCTCCTGATCGGCTTTCACAGGTACCATTAATGTCTGGGAAATGTTTTGTTTTTTTTTTTTTGTTTACGGGTGCCGTAAATTCTCGCTGCTCTGGAACTCTTGACTTCCTGTGAAAAAGCAGTTTTTTGAAGTGAGAGCAAAGCAAGTCCACACAAGAGATGAATCAAAACCACATGTAGCGTCACCTTGGACACGCTGCTGATTAGCCTGCAGTATCTGAGTATTTTTATCTTTTTATCTTCTTTGGTTGGGTGTAACCGACTGCAGCAGCTCTCTTATTTATTTTGTTTACATGAAGATGAAGAATCGAGTTAGGTGTAACTTGCAATGTCCGTGGGCAGAGGTGCTGTAAAGGGGGGGAGGGGGGATTGAGGGTGACTCCAAGGGCCTCTGAGTGACAGGGGCCCTAAAAATGTAGAACATAATTGGATTGTTCTGGGTTGGGGGCCCAAAAAGAGTGACACTGCTGCCCATCGAGGTCAGTGAATGAAATGTCCCAAAACAGACACAACCGTAACTGAAACTTTTGACCAGATTCATGAAAATTCATCATAAGATTTAGACAGAGTCAAAGAATTAACATGTAGCATATAAACACACTGTATAAACATCTACATAAACCGTTGGAGCGAATTCACATGAAAACTTAGGGATTATTATTACTTCGATGATCATCTGCAGATTTTAACTTGAAACTGCTCAGTAGCTTAACTTAAACTTATCCTAGCTAATGTAGCTGCTTTTAAGCGTCAACTCAAAGCGGATGGATGGTAACACCCATTTAAAGCCTGGATTGCAGTTATCCGCCCCGAAGGCCTGGTCACCACTTTCTTATCACCAGTGAAGCGACTCATCTGTACCTTGTAGATGAGCACGGTAAACTTAATGCCATTTATCACCTGGAGGAAGCGGGCACCTTTGAAAACAAAAAAACAAAAAGTCACACCTCGGCGTGGATGTGATAAGATGTTCTGCACAGAACACAAAGCAAAATATCGCACGTATTACCCGAGCGGGTGAGATGGAAAAAATGTCTCGCAGACGAAAAGCCCCACTCTATCA
Source organism: Hyperopisus bebe (assembly GCA_026777045.1). Lineage (NCBI taxonomy): Eukaryota > Metazoa > Chordata > Actinopteri > Osteoglossiformes > Mormyridae > Hyperopisus > Hyperopisus bebe. The sequence continues at coordinate 826,696 of JAODJW010000099.1, forward strand.
AAACAGCTATTTAAGCGCGGTGGCAAAGAAGCTAGCCGGCCACACCCCTAATACCTCCTCTGAATGATCCTGGATCTCGCCAGCACGCACCGGGCTCAGCCATGACCTGTTTGATCGAGGGAATGTGACAAACAGAATCGGGAGTTTGTTTTTGCAGTTGGCGATTTCTGTTGATTGGGAAAGGTGTATTGCAGCCTTGGAGTCTTCCACGGTTGAACACCCTGCATTGGCTGAACACCCTGCATTGGCTGAACACCCTGCATTAGCTGAACACCCTGCATTGTGCCCCCATCCCCAAACCCTGTTGCTTTTTTTCTTAATGGATACCGGGTCGGTGTTCAGGCGTAATTTTGACGTGGAAGTAGCAGATGCGGACGATCACTCAACACGGTCTGAGTGTGACACACGTCAGCTCATTTTTAGCAGAGCATTTTACTATGGGCTTGCTCCACCGCTGGGTTTCCTCCAATATTTTATTTTAACCCTCTGCAGAAGCTGAAGGTTTTCCCACCATGTATCTGTGCTGGTTTCTTTATCCCAAAAGACCTTGTTTACTCCTGTTAAAGAAATTATGAAAGCAAGGTTTTTGAGACGTTGTTTTCTAACTGTTGGTAACACATTTGCAGGAAACATTTGGCGCTAAACCCCAAAATGGATCTGATTTGTCGTGTCTCCCTTTAAAGATGGCAGTGGTTCCCGTTCCAAAGTTCACTTTACTTGCCAACCCTACTGCCCATTTAAGAAGTAAAATGACGAAACACTTCAGTCCCCTTCCTCCCCGCCTGCTCAGAAAAGAAGTTGACTCACATCCAGTTACCAAGACAAAAAAATTGGCTTGACATTATACTCCTGTTGCCAATACAGAAACAGAATTGAATCAACATAACAGCCCTGTTGCTCAAAGAAAAAAATGATCAGCTCAACATATTAGCCCTATTAGCAATGCAGCTAAAATATAGACAAATTAGCCCTTGCAGAAAGAGTTAGCAAATTGAATTATCTTACAGGAAAAAGCACCACAAATCAGCCCTATTGCTTCTACACAGTTAGCCCAGCAATTTAGCTCTTTAGCCCATATAATGAGTTAGAAAAAAATTAACTGTTGCCTATACAAAGTTAACACAACAAATCAGCCTGGTTACCCATACAGAGAAGGTAACCTTATTGCCCCTATAGAAAAGTGTGCACAATGAATTAGCCCTCTTGCCCACATAGAAAGTGCAAAAAATAGCCCTTTTGTGCACACAGAGAGTTAGCACAACAAATTAGCTGTACTGGCCTCAGACAGAGAGTTAGCATAGCAAATTAGCTGTGTTGCCCATATAGAAAACCTTAGCTCAACAAAGTAACCCTGTTGCCCTTTGAGTTAGCACCACAAATGAGCTGTGTTTCCCTTAGAGTTAGCCCTTTTACCTACACTGGAAGGTAGTAGAACAAATTAGTCCCGTTGCTCATAGAGAAAGAGTTGGCTCAACGCATCAGGCGTGTTGCCAGATTAAATCTGTCAGCCATTTGTGGTCTCCATTGTATCGGTAAGCAGACGTGCCCTCACATGACTCATCCGTGATCAGAGAATGTGGACTCACTCAGAGCACACAGAGACGCGGCTGAGATCTTTTCACAAGTTCTGTGACATTTTGGGAGGTTAAGAGGCCTCTTTTAGTAGGAAGGTTTACAAATGGGCTGCAAAGGTATTGCGATCACAGAAGACAGGGGTCCTCAGTGGTGTCAGCCAGAGACACAAGCTCAGAGGAAGAAAAGCACCATGAGAGGCCAGATAACATCACAGGAGGCTTCGGTGGTGGCATTAAGAGGCATTGAGATGGGCAAAGCCATCATCTTCACTCCCCTTCACTGTCTTCTGGTGCCAGTGCTTATGCTTCCCTGCGCATTACATGTTCGGTGTCCATAACCATAGTCTGCCTTCAAACTATCTTCAATCCACAGGTCATTAGCTACATGTTTTTTTGGTTCAGTAGGGAAATGGATTTAGGTCTGTTTTGGCAGTTTTTTTTTTTTTGTTGTTGTTTTGCGTTCAGTTAGGTACTTATTTTTGGTGATAAACAAGCATGCTTCAACAGTAGCGCCTTGAAATCTGTAAACAACCCATTTAAATGGGTGTTTCACACATTCAATTTTACTTTTACTGGTGTTCGCAGCCTTCGAGTAGCAAATTGCTGTGATGCTTGACATTTTTTGCAGACGGGCTGTTTGGGGGCAGCATAGTCCATCAAAGAGTCACCACACTAAACTGTCTCACCCCCCAACTTCCTCTTCGGTGTCAAGTCAACTGTGTGGCCAGACTGAGTCTCCAGAAACATAAGGTGCCAACAGATATTTTGGAGACTAGGCCAATTCCCCAGCTGGCTACAAAGTGGGAGAGAAAGAGTGCTTGAAATATAACAGGGGCGGAAAAGCCAAAGGGCATCATTGCGGACAGCTGCAAGTTCGTGGACCATGAGCAGACGCTGCCCACTCGTGCAAACAGAGGCTCATCCGAGAGAAGCCTTGATGATCACAGATCCACAGGAAGCATCCTGAGATGCTGGCTGAGAAGTCGAGCTCGATCAGCATCACGGAGGATTTTGGGAATCCAGTTAAAGTCTTTAGGACAGGAGCAAATGTGACAGACTGCTACAGGCATAATTTGTCCCATTGTTTGTTTTATCTATTTAGTAGTAAAATACCTTATTTGTAAAGGTATTTACTAGCAGAAGGGACATTGACTGCCATCCGTATGTGTAGGTCTGGATCAGTAGCGGTGAGCCAGAGGGATAGCAGCTGGGTGAAAATGAGAAGAAGGGACATTCTGTGGTTGAGTCACCTCACAGATCTGTGAGGGAGGAGCTTGATAACTCTGACAATATCCAGGCCGCAAACATGATTTGGGAATAGCGAGAGACTCTGCAGGGCGGGAGCCGGTCGTTTCGAGAGACTTGAGCAGGGGGGGTACTGGGATTGACCACTAGCAGCTGAAATGAATACACCGACTGAGCTCTAAACTGAGCTCTTGATGAATCCACGGTCATATGGATGTTCTCCCTTCTGGTGGAAGTATCACAAGACACCCTGAAGTTAAAGCACTTCCACAGCTAATGAAGAAAACAGTCTTAAACTTCCTTTTTTTAATCTCAGAAGAAACCCGTGAGAATTTTCCATTTGGAGTCTGACGTCACTGAGACCAGATGTTCCTCAAAGTCCCCGGACAACCTGCTCCTGCACACTTAACCCAAGAAAAACGAAACTAGAACGGGCGGAACCATCTCGGATAATGCCGGCCTTTTGCACTGCATAAACCGGTAAGCATTACGTGGCGTGCAGGTTTCATGCTGGAAATCTCTGAAGGAGGTGTGAGCAGCCGTGTGTCTCAGGTCTCCCTGTAGAGCGTATCTGCAAGTGCAGTGCTCTTGCAGCCCAGTTCTGATGCAGGTCGAACTTCCATTAACATACCTACTGAGCACCATCTGGCTATAACACAGTCGTCTTCCACCCATTTTCACTTCGGGCCGCAGTTCTATCAGACCTCCCCCCTCCCCCCTCCCCGGCAGAGTGGTTCCCAGTATTGGCCAGAATCCTTGTTGCAGGATTCCTGAAAACGCACCTTTACATTGTGCCTCTGCCTTCCTGTTTGGCAGCAGAGCCTTCAGGCGAGCGTCTGGGTGGGGGCTGGGTGGGGTGACCTGTCGGCCCCTCCCCCACAGGCGTCTGAGCAGCCTAGGAGAGGGAGGCAGAGTGGTGAAGAAACTGTCAGGGGTCCCGTGTCTGCTGCCTGACTCGCGTCGCAGTGCCCCCCCCCCCCCCCGGGCAGCACAAAAGCTGACCCCCCC
>JAODJW010000099.1:831610-847510 GCA_026777045.1 Hyperopisus bebe
GGGGGGTCACAGTCAACAGATTTCTCAGTGGGGGGGGGTTCCGGTGAGCTTCACTCGCTTCACCGTCGTGTCGATGCTTTCTGGTTTATTATTGGTCCATCTGCAATTTTCACTGACATAACAAAGTTCATTCATTCCCCCAGATTGGGGGGGGGGGCACATACTTACCACAACCACATCACCCCAGGCCGAACACGCTTAGATCTGCACCCACCCGAGCTTTGTGACTACGTCTATTTTTATCCAGGTAAATCCTTCCCCCGATCCCTCCAGCTGTAGCTGTAGCGCATTTACTGCAACCGCATTCACGGCTTGCAGCCCAGAAGACGGTACGGCATCTGGATCTGGGAGAGGAGTGGATGAAGGGACTGCGTCTGCGTGTGTCTGCGCGTGTTTGCGCAGTAATGCCGGGAAGTCTGTGGGACCCTAACGCTGTAACTCATTTACATGCTTGGTGTGCGTCATTCTAAATTTAGAGCGCATCAGAAAGCCAACATAGTTTTTCCCACATGGCAATAATTACACATACAGACTGCAAGTTTTTTTCATTCAATATATATTTTACATAACAAAAATTCCACATACAATATATGAGTATATAAAATTTTTCAGTAGGTGTCCAGGATGGGCCAACATCAGCCATTCTTATACATTATCTTTTTTTTCCATTTTTTTTGGCATACATATTTCTTTTTTTAAAAAAAGGTATATTCATTATATGAATTTTCTTCTCCTATTTCAACGTTAACAAAATATAAATTATCCATAAGATGTGTAACCAAGTACAAGTAAAAAACACCTCAACATAGAAATACAAGAAAACAACAGGAATGGGGATTGGACGGTGCTACAGGTGAGCTTTGGTCTGATGGGGGGGGGGGGGGTGCCACATGCAAGTGGCAGAAGTGCTGTCAGTCTGACGGGATGGCGGTCAACATGACTTTGGTCCAAAGTGCTACAGGCTCAAAGTACTGCTGGTCCAGATCAGTGTAGGACCAAAGCAATTCCGGTCCTGAAGAAGTCCAAAGTACTACGACACCAGATCATTACAGTAACAAAGTGCTACTAGTTCAGAATAATATTGGCCCAAAGTGATCCTGGTCTGAAGGATCATTGGTCTAGATCATTACTGGCCCAATGCACTGGTCTAGATCACTGTAGACCCAAAGCACTACTAATCCAGATTAATGTAGACTGAGAGCACTACTAATACAGATCAATGTAGACCGAGAGCACTACTAATCCAGATCAATGTAGACCAAAAGAGGTGCCAATCTAGATCAATGTAGATGTTAAAATGTAAAATTTAGACTCATGAGACTCGTGCACTACTAGTCCAAAACAATGTTAGTCTAAGGCACTTTTAGTTAGAGACATAAACCATATCCTAGAATAACCAAAATCCTAAAAATAGGCCTCTGTTCCTGTCTAAGTAATACTGCAGGACACCTCCTCACAGTTGGGGTAAGATGAGCCCTCATTCGCTTTCCCGTCTCTCACGACCATGAGGGAGCGTGACCTAAATGGCCTTTCTAATCCGAGGCCACTGATGGGATCCGTGCAAGTACTGAACTAACACTGTTTAGGGAAATGATTTCAAAAGGGAATCGGTTGCAATCTGACCTGAATTCTCGCACTTGCGTTCTCTTGAAAGGTAAGACTTTGCTGTGGCTGGTGGTTTGATGGAGAACTCGCCGTCTGTTTTCGAGGTATGAGACAGAGACGGGGTGACTGACAGCACCCTGAAAAAGCTTTTTAGGCCGAGCTGAGCCAACAAACCATACCTGTTTCAGCCTTCATCTGGAAAGATTCAGCCAATCCCGTAACAGGGACATGTCATCCCATCATAAACATGGCTGCACTACATAGCTAATGCGATCAAAGTGAGCCGAACCAACAAACACCATGCTGCTTGCAAAGAGACTGCGGTTTCCATCTTTAGACACTATAAATAGACGGAGCCATTGCCAATGAAGACCCCACAAAGCCCCCTAACAATTAAAAACCGTGAAACGCAATCTGTACAAACCGCAAGCCTACGGTCATGACTGCTGGAGTTCAGAGACTGTAAACACAATATACGGATTAAATACACCAAAAGGCCTCATCTTACAGCATCGACCCTGTTTACAGTGATTCCCTGCTGAGAAAAAAATAAAAATCACACAATAAACTCAGTGATACCGCTCTCCAGTCATAACAATAAATTGTGGGAATTTCATCCAGAAGAAATAAATGAGGAGAGGATTTGCGTCTAGAGGCCAATAACTTCATTCAGTAATTTCATTCCTCATCCACATTCAGTCAAACGCAATAAACAGCATTCAGGGGTCAGATGTAAACAATAAAAATTGGCTGCACGAATCCCCATGTCCTGAATAAATTTGCACTGCCTGGTGTTTGGCTAAGCTAAACCTGAATGAGCACTGATATTGTTGTTGCTGTCTTAAAACCAGAGACTTTACACCTAGACCAGGAAAAAAGCAACTTCAAAACAGCAGTTGTGTCAAACATGCAAAAGGAAATTAATTTGCCACTATTGAGAAATTAAGCAATTTAGGGCAAATAATTTGTTCAAAAATACAACATCAAGTCACTTCCCATGGGAAGTCCACTTGGGGGTGACGCCCTCAGATCCCGTACCAAGTGACAGTCTCAGCACTGACCCGCCAAAATATTGACCTTGACCTTCTGGAAAATACCTTCACTGCACCAGCATGCTGCCCCCCAGCCCTGAAGAGGCAGGTTCTCCTTCATCAAAATGCTCTATGGCCGAAAAACAGTGAGAGGAAACCCAGGCTGTCAATTTCCCAGGTTCCTTTGCTAAGATACAGGTATAATAACAGTACATTCAGCTCTAGGAAAAGGGTGGTTGTGGAAAAATAGAAGCTTTTGCTGGTTTCGTTTAAGGCACATGAACGGCAGACAGAAACACCAACCAGAGAGAATCTTTGCCAATAAAGAGTTTCTTTTTTTCTCTTTGCAGTTGCAGAAAAACCGATGCTTTCAGTTGCATACACTCACTACTCCAGGTCTCAGTCATTATTTATTTTTTTTTCCTGAACGACAGGCCCCCGCCAGACCCAACCATGTCCAGTGTTGTCAGGGGAGCCGTGAAGCTCATGTCCCGAATTCTCATAAGAGGGGCACTCAGAACTGCCTTGGAGATCCACAGTGTCGATGGACTGTTCGCTCTGGCCAACACGAACAGAAATAACAAGACACAATTATACAAAGTGAGAGCTCACCGCAAGGCCTGGTGGGAGGCTGTCACACATAATACTGGCATGAATCAGCAATATCAGAACAAAGGAGGAATCTTTTTGAAAAGTCTCCATGCTAGTCTGTACCCAGGGAAGGGGTAGGAACATGAGATTTAGCTAAAAAGATGAAACAAGCTTGCATAGATCGTTTTCATTTTGGTCGCTCACTGGAAGATCGCTCATCCCTGAATCCCCAGTTTCGTTCCCTACAACATCTGCTAACAAACTTGTCGTGCTCCATTTTGGGTTGGGTGGGGGGTAAGAGGGCACATGGCAGGCTCTGTTTTTCAGCGTGCATAGTGCAATCTACACTGGGACGTGAACGTGAATACATCCACGTCTCCTTACGGCGGGATCATGCCCACCCTCAGGCTGGGCCCCCCCACTCCCCCAGCCCCACCCCCTCACTCGTCTACATCGGGCTTGACATCCAGCATGGCGTGCAGCTCCTCGGGGGCGTATCCCAGAAGGCTCCGCAGGTCACAGACGAAGCGGTAGACGTAGCGCTTGCCCGATGTCTTGTGAATGATGCTCTTGTCATAGTAGTACCTCAGACCACGGCTCAGCTTCTCATAGTTCATCTTAGGCTTGTTCTTCCGCTTTCCCCAGCGTCGCGCTACCTGCGGGTTCACAACATGGTCAAGACACTCCAAGTATCGCGACGGGGTTTAGTGACTGGTATCACAACCAGATCAAGACTCTTCAACTGTCACAACGGGGTTTACCTCTTACAACGTGATCGAAACCCTCCAAGAATTGCGACAGGGTTTCTGCACTTCTCTTATAACACAATCCAGCCTCTCCTAGCATCGCGATAGGATTTACTGCCTGCTCTTACAACATGATTGAGCCTCTATGAGTATCGTTTTAGGGTTTACCGACCGCTCTTACAGCATGATCCAGACTGCATTAGCGTCACAACAGGGTTTAACAACCCCTCTAACAGCACGATCCAGACTGTATGAGCTTCACAACAGGGTTTAACGACCGCTCTTACAGCATGATCCAGACTGTATGAGCTTCACAACAGGGTTTACCGACCGCTCTTACAGCATGATCCAGACTCTACAAGCATCGCGGGTATTTTTGATCATGGCATTTCTGGTAGTAGTCAAAAATGAAGCTGCTGTTTGACCATGAAAACAATCTTGATGAAGCCTCTTGAATGAGTGGTAGTCAAACAGCAGATTCTGTATCCTACATTCTGATTTGACAGCCAGTAGTTCATTTTGATTGGTTATCAGGTTCCCTTCTCGGCTGCCATTTGAACTCACCTCATCTGGGTCAGACAGTTTGAACTCCCAGCCATCACCTGTCCAGCTGATGAAGGTCTGGCACGACTTGTCTGTCAGGAGCTCCAGGAGGAACTGCCACAGCTGGATGGGTCCACTTCCTGCCAGCCAGACACAGGGATGGGCCAGATGAACCGGGTCAGTACACAGCAGAACATGGTAGAAGCTTAAATCAGTGGCTCAGTGTGATCCATTAGCTTCAAACAAACTCATTCATTCATTTTCCACTCATTCTATGCATTTATCTGTGTTTTTAGGCTACAGGTTAAAAGCCATTTGTGGAAAAAAAAATAAAGGTTTAAGACACAAGCCAACCTCAACAAATCTGAAAAGTGAGTTACATAACATGCATTTGAAAACCAGCCACCCTGCAGGTCTCAGGTTGCCTGCATAAATCCGATTTGCAGCAATGTTCCCCTTTGTGGAGAGATTCAAAGCCAGCAAAAGAAAACGCTTTCCAAGAAATTAATCAAATTGTTCAAATAGACACTGTGCTTGGAATTCTGGAACGTGACAGCAGTGAGTGTGTGTATGGTGGGGGCCATCGCTCTTTGTTTGAATGACCTTATAAAATGTTTTTTTTTATAGTAGGAAGTCCATTCCTATACCTAGTAATTATCACTAGGGGGCACAATTCTTAGCCTAAATGAGTGTACGAGAAATGGTGATCCTTAAATCAAGCATGTAATTGCGTACAGTAACTTAAGAAACATGCAGAAAATACCAAAGTCAGGAAAGCAGCAAGACCTGTCTAACGATGCTTCCAGGTCGACGAGGGCCTTACGGTAAAAAAAGAAAAGAGTGTGCAGGGTGGCCTGAAAAGCGCTGCACCGCGACGGAGCTCAGCGCCTTTCGAGAAGCCGCCGTCGCTGCTGAGCTGTGAAAAACAAGCCGACCTCAAAGCTCACACGTGAATCTCTCACGCATCTCGAGCTCGCCTCCCTTATCGTCACCTCCATCTCCACCCAAGTATGAAGACCTTACAGCTGTACAGGGACGCAAGAAGGTGCGGGGGGGGCATGTTCTGTCGCTCGGATTAGTCCTAGCGTCTTCAGTGCATCGTCGCTGTGCTCGCACCCCTCGCCCCCCGCCTCTGCCAATGGGCCCCTCCCCTCCCTGCCGACTTGCCCGCATTCTTGGCACAGGGGGGAAAACGTGAGCGAAACAACTCGCAGAGAATTCACAGGCATCCTCGAACCCTCCACCCTTCAGCTAAGCACTGTAACCGCCGTCGAGTGCCTGGAGGCAACTGGGCCGAGAATGCGATAAATAAAAGTGAAATAAACTGAGTTTGAATTACTATCCGTTTTATTTCAGTTGCCGCAGATTCACTTTCTTCTAAGCTTCTCATTTTAGACAATCATGGTTTTTTTTTTGCCTTAATAAGGGCTAGAACATGTTGACAGGTGTGGATGCATTAACTCCACTGTCTGTCTACCACTGGGTTAGGGTTACTGAACTGCTTCCTTGCAAAACTGGATTAATTTTGGGCCAAAACCCAAAACCACAGGGTGTTTGGTTCAAGTGTCAAACATGATTTCCGAGTATGTGAACCCAGGATGGAGTATGCATCTCTGGCTGCAGCACCTCCGAGTCTCTCAGATCTAACCGCACATTTTCCACACCTACGTCCTGCACTCAGAGATTAGCTTGAAACCACTTTCCTTTCTTTTTTAGATCTCAAAGAAACATTCACTTTTTACAAAAAGAGACGCAGGTCGCGCAGGCGGTGACGTAGGTCGACTGAAGTTTTCTAAGATAAGGCTGAAGACGTATAAGACGTATCGCTGCTGGTAAAAGGGGGGTTCAGAAATAAATCTTGTCGCTAAGCTTCCAAGTTACCAAGACAACCGAGCAGGATGTGGGATCCAGATGAGCAGAGCAGGTGATGAGCGGATGAGCAGAAGCTTTGGCCGCATTTGCAGGAGAGTGAGAAACATGGCGGGTCGTTGTGCTCAATTCTTGTCAAGCTCCACTTCGTCACTGTGGTTCAGATCATTCTGCCGGCCTATTAGAGCAGGTAGCCAGCAACCGGAACACCTATTTTTCTCCTAAAGTTGATCAAATGCTTGAACAGCATGGCAACACAGCACGGAAAGATACAGAAACAAGTCCTATCATCTCCCTCTCCTGCAAATACCACCTCCACCTTCTCCAGCAACAACCATCCAACCTCCACCTTTCCCTGACCCACCATCCACTTTCCAGTATCCAACCACCTGCTTCAAGGCTTCCTTGGAAAATGACCTCAGGTAGTATGATGTACAATATTTTGATTTGGTGACCCAGGACCCATCAAGTCAGTAACATATTCAGTGTTGGGGAAGTTATTTACAAAAGTAAGCTATTATAGAGAGAGTTGGAAAGTTCAGGTCCGTAAAATACAAATACACACCAAAGTTTTGATCCAGCTATCTAATATAAGGAGTCACAGTCACAGTCAAGAAAAGAATCCGCACTTACTACAACAAAAAGCGTTTTCGGGATTCCTTTCCATTACTGAGTCGCACAGAGCAAGCCCCGCCCACGACGCACCTGTGTATCCGGCGAGCACAGCCGCCGGGATGACGGACTTGTCCGTGCTGAGCTCAGGCCGCTCCCTCACGTAGTCCTTGAAGGTTCCCTTGGCCCGGTGGGCCGGAGGCACCTCTGGACTCTCCTCCGAGTCGAAGCCCTCGTAGGACGGCACCCTCTGCAGGCCACTGAAGGGCGCCAGCCTCCACTCGCAGCTCTCCGTGCTCTCCGTGCTCTCGAAAGAGTCCTGGCCGTCCAGCGTGCCTGCGGACCCCCAGAGAGAGTCAACACGCTGGCCTCGTCCCCCCCTCCCCCCTTAGGCGACCTCAGCGTTTAGCTTGGCTTTGGTGGGTCACGTAGGTCTGTTCACACTTTTAAAAGTCAAGGTACTTCAGGCTGTGGAAAAAAACATCTACACAAAAGTGACACGCGACACGACCTCAGTATAGAGCACGTGTCTCTGCTTGGTCTGATTCCAGGATGGCTATCTAATACATATCACTGGTTTCAGTGGTTCTTGCATTATTTGTGATTATTCTGGCATAAATAAAGACACAAGTACAACCACTATCAAGTCATCTATTACCTAACTCACCCATAACGGCTCAATATTTTACTGAAGAATCTAATTCTCTATTCAAGATGCCATTTATAGCACTTGGCGGCGCGCCAGAAGTCGCCTGAACCGTTTGATCGAGCTCTTAATAGCTTCCTTGAACCCCACGCTACCTGAGGTGTAGAGTTAAGATTTCCACCTCTAAGCTTGCTTCCAGATCAAATGTGTACGGTTTTTTTTTCCTTCACTCATTTTTTTTCCAAAAGGTTGAGTCCAGTTTTAATATTTCCACCCTGACAAAACCTCGATTCAAATGGGCAGCTAAACTAGCTGACGTGCGCAGAATATTTTGTTATTGAAAGCTCCCGGTCCTTGACAGATAATCTTGAAGCCACGTGTAGGTAGTCTGGGGTTTGGCACTCGCTAAATTTCCCACGAGATCAACAACGGCACGCTGACAGCCGCAGGATCAGTGGCGTGGGTGCCCTGGGTACGTACTGGGGCCCAAGCGGGAAGGCTCCAGCCCAGTTCGGAGGCTGAGACACGTCTCTGAGTTGTGGTTGCCGTCCCCGAACTCTGCAGGGAGCCTCAAAGCCTTCGGCACGCCCCAAAGGGGGCACTAACGTCACGCTAACCTTCATGCCGAAGAAATGTGCTCAAAGCTAAACCTAATCGAGGCCCCTGTTGGTTTCGCTATGACATGACCATAGAAGCTCTGGGCAGTCAAAAAAAAAAAACCCCACAACTTAGAGCCTATCTCTTCTTACATGTGACAGCAGAGCTAGCACTAAGTTAACAAAAACCAAAGTGCTTCCTGTCACCACTTTACTGGAAAAAAGAAAAGAAAAACACAAGCTGCTGGAACATACAGCTCTCCTCAGGCATCTGTAGAGCTTCCCATTAGCGGTAAAGTTTTTAAAATTTATTCACAAATTGTTTTGATCTTATCCTTTAATGTTTTCCTGATGTGTCAGAGGTGCAATTAGCTTGTCAGAGTCTCACTCATGTTGAGTAATTAAACTTGGGTTGTTAAAAAGAGTGACACTCAAAGTGACTGTGGTTGTCCCCCCCATCAGTGGCACGCGACTCTCCGTGGGCTTTGATCCGGCCATGGCTGAGGCCCCTGACTCCCCGACATCCTCACCTCGGCTGATGTGTCCGACACACATGTTGTCGAGGGAGACGACCTCCTGCTTGACGGTGGGGAGGTAGTCCCTCGGGTGGGGGTCGAGGAGCCCAGCGTGGCTGCTCTCGTACTTGATCGGGAGCAGGTCCTCTGAGCTGATGGGGTGCAGCATCTGGTAGGACTCGGTGATGAAGCCTGGATCTGAGTACTCAGACGGGGGGACGCACTGGGCATGCTCAATGCCGTAACCTGGGGGGTGCAGAAAAGTCCTTTTTTTTTTTTTGCTAATCTAGTAGAGTCACGTGACGCCGACACAGAATCAGACAGAATCAAGCCCAGGCAGAGATCTTGCGTTCGTATCCTTGAATCACAAGCTTGTCAGGTAAAAAATTATTAGCTAAAAGTAAAAGCTGTACATTTGATTAAATTCTTCAACTTTGTACCTAAAAATTGTTAGCATATGTTTAATATTTTATTTTTATTATTTATTCGTTTTGTTTGTTTGCTTGTTTGATTTATTTGACAAGGACAATGAACAGTTAGTAGCTGCCCCAGAGTTTAGCTAAAAAGCTAGATTTCATCCCATTGCGATCCTTCATTTTGAGGGCTAAACCAAAACTCCACGCTATGTCACCATACACTTACCTCCAAAATAGTCCAAAGGATAGCAGGCATCCTGGGAGGGGGGGGTCACCACATCAGTGTGGAAGTATTTCGCATCTTCAGGAAAGACAAGCCACCGTTAGCAGATGAACAATTCTAGGGTAAAATAACGTGGCTCCCAGTCTATCAGGCGACCTTATGGTGCTTCTTGGTCTCCCTTGTACACAACAAACAGCTTCCTTCTGAGGGGAAGTAAGAACGACCATGCTTTGCACTCATTAATACATGAGGAATGATGTATCCTCAAAGTGTGAAAGGTTGTGGGTTCAGGTACCACCAGGGGGGTCTGTGTGCTGCTCTACTTTAGCACGGCCACTGTGTGAGAGCTGGAGCAGAAGATCCTATGATTGGTTTGCCAAAAAAGAAAGGCCAGAACCCAAGGCAGTGGTGGCTTAATGGTTAGGGAAGCGCACTTGTAATTGAAAGATTGCAGGTTTGAATCTCTGACCAGCGAGGCATCACTGAGGCACCCTGAGCAAGGTACCGCCCCCAAGCACTGCTCCCCGGGGGCTGAATTAGCTGCCCCCAGAGGGATGATTCTTGGGTTGGTAAAATTTACATTCCAGCTCAATAAATTAGCAGTTTTCAGGAAGCTTCTGTTTATGCGAGAGAAGCAATCGCTGAATGTGCCCGGAATGTCGTCAGGACCAGGTATTAGCCAAAATGGAAACAGGACAACGCTACGGGTCAGATGTCTGACATCACTGGAAAAAAAAGCCAGCCAAGCATTCAAGGAGCACGTCACTTAAAAGAAGAACCATCTCATACGTTCTGACTCAGGTAGAGAACATAACTTAATACGCCTTAACACGGTATGTTGTGTTTGAGAAAGTTTGTAGCACTAACATTTATGAGAAGTTCACAAGCTCTGCAAATATTTGTTGCAGAAGACACCTGCTCTTCACGGCGAGGGGCCCAGGATGATGTGCTGGCCTTCATGCAAGGCCTACCTCTCTGCAGCATCTCCAGATGCTCCCAGAGGATGTCGCCCACGAAGTCTGGCGCCAGCTCCAGGAAGCGCTCCTTGCCCAGCGCACAGAGGGTGGCGCCGTCCACACAGAAGCGGCAGAAGTCCACGTTGCGCAGGCTGAACTCGTTCACGGTCCACATGAGCCAGGCTGCCACGTGGCTCTCGCTCCACTGCAGAGGGTCTGCGCAGACACAGCAGCATTGGGGGGGGGGGGTGGACGTGTCACTATCATCCAGTTGGAACTGGGACAAAATCCTTTCACGAGGCACCAGCCCTCTGCATGCTCAGATAGCCGTCACCATGGAGACGTGCTAGTAAACATAGGAGTGCCAGGTAGGGGCTGCAGGACTATCCTGGAGAAATGCTAAAGCACAAATGCAGCTTCCCTGTAGAGGAAGCTCGCTGTTAAGAAGGTCCAGCAGGAACCTAGAGGTGCAGGACCCTAAGAAGGTCCAGCAGGGACCTAGAGGTGCAGGACCCTAAGAAAGTCCAGCAGGAACCTGGAGGTGCAAGACCCTAATAAGGTCCAGCAGGGACCTAGAGGTGCAGGACCCTAAGAAAGTCCAGCAGGAACCTGGAGGTGCAGGACCCTAAGAAGGTCCAGCAGGGACCTAGAGGTGCAGGACCCTAAGAAAGTCCAGCAGGGACCTGGAGGTGCAGGACCCTAAGAAGGTCCAGCAGGGACCTAGAGGTGCAGGACCCTAAGAAGGCCCTGCAGGAACCTGGAGGTACAGGACCCTAAGAAGGTCCAGCAGGGACCTGGAGGTGCAAGACCCTAAGAAGGCCCTGCAGGAACCTGGAGGTACAGGACACTGATCCTGTGGATGATAATAAGCCTCATTTCTCACACTTGCACAGGACACTAACTGAACTGTCATGTTATTTATTCTAGGCTACTGTCCTTTTTAACGCTGTCACTATGTGTGTGAGCCCGCCACCCATCCGTCGTACAGGTGTCCTAGCGCTGTGCATGTGCATGTGATGCCCCCCCCGGCGCCCCCCCCCAGGCCCCTTACCGCTGGGGATCCCCAGCCGCTGCTGCTCCTTGCTGAAGCCGCTGAAGGTGGCCCTCAGGGCCTGTGACATCATCTCCTTGCTGCCGGGGGTGAGCAGAGGCACGTCCTCACACTCCACATCTGTGGACGGGGGGGGAGAACGGCTCAGTCAGGAGATGGAGGAGAGGCCCCTGCCCCCCCCCCCACCAGATCTACCGCTCCCTTTATCAGCAGATCAACACACAGGTGCCACACAGGCGAGGTGAGATACAGGCAAAGCAGTATATTAAAATCCTTTCTTTGGTTGAACCCTCTCTTCAGCAACTTCCAAAGATATTCTCAGGCTGTAGGGGGCGTAGTGGTAAAAGACACAGGACACAGACTAAAGGAAGCTACTGTTGCACCCTGTATGCTTGTATTGCTGTATAAACTGCCATTGAAAAGCAGTAAATGTCCATGTGGTAGATTTAACACGGTAGATTAGTTTTTCAGCAACGCACAGCAGCACGCTGGGCAGACACCGACCACTGAGAGGCGCCACCGAGACAAGCGTCAAAATGCCAGTGGAGCGCGGAGCGAGTCAGCAGGCACCAATCAGGATAGCGCTCGCTTCAGAAACCAGGGACCATATTCAGGACCTTCCGTTATACCAGCCTGTCACCAGAGGGGGCGCTGTCGATGTGCTTAAGTTGCTACTTTAGCTGCTATTTTTTTCATGAAACGTCCCGCAAAGCAGACAGGCAACTGACATCCATGTTTTAAAAAGTAAATGAAGTACAAGTGAATGAAATAAGAGGACAATATATTAACATGTAACATTACAGGAGTAACAAGGAGCTTCTCCTAAGGGGTTGCGAGACCTCGTCTCTGCAAATGGCGAGGAGCATGAGTTCACCGAACGTTTCCACGGGGGCGAGCGTCACTACACCGTGGGTGTTTTTTAAAACTGCTAGCAGCCATGGGGAGGGGGGGGGGGGGCCCACCGGAGCCACCCGGACCCCAGCAAGCACCGAGCAAGCAGCCCACCGCTTTCGGAAACCACCTAAACGCTCAAGGGTCCCGAGAAAGGGTCTCGAGGACACTTATGAGAAACCAGGGACACATTTAATTATAGGCACTGCAAACCACATTATAAGTACCGAATGCTAGTAATGTTGCTTTTCTGATGCACATTACTGGTACGCAATTACGAATTCACCTTTAAAAGCGGTTCGTGTGGCAAGGCATGAAATCACTGTGCATGTTATTCTTTATACCGCAAATGAAGCACGAATTTGCATATAAAGCATAAATTGCATGGTGATTTCTTGTCAAGTGAGAGCAAATGCACGTAAACTACATACTCGTTTGTGCTGTTACGATCGACTGCTGCAAGTATTGCTTTTAAAGGTGAATGCGACTTGCATGCCAGTTATGTGCTTCCTGGTACATCATCATACATTCAAACAGACTTCACACAGTGTAGATATATTCTTTCTATCTGTGCTGAGGCTACAGTCACCATTTCCTGCTTGTTCCCGTCTTACCAAACAGATCTTGAGACTCTAGTTACTGTTCCTAAGCAGCATTGCCCAAAAATGCCAGCCTGATGCAAGATTTTTTTTTTCTTTAGCGTTCTAGCATGTTCCAGTTCAATCCCAATGGCTGTTTATCTTGAACCTAAAAGAAGGCGTCCGAGTCAGACCCCCCTCCCCCAAATCGGGTACTTAAGCTGTTATTCCCCAGAAAACTACTCAGCTGTTTCATCCAAGTATTAGCAAGCAAAGCGTATCCAAGTCGCTGAGCTCTGCTGCTGGATGAAGGTAAAGCTCCTCTGGACCCTGCTGTTTAAAACTGAAAATTATCTGAACCTGTTACAATAAGGTCCCTGCAGGGGTCAGGGGGTCATGGATTTGGGTCACCAGCTCCCCGGTCTTGTTGAGGTTGTTTGTCTGCCCGTCCGTCCAGCACACTAGCGCCCTGCATTCCAGTCAGGTGAACATCAACAAGCACCCTGGTCACCAGAAACAAATTCAAAACTTCTACTACAACCCTGCCCGTGACCCCACCCCTGTTCCCACTACCGACTCTGCCCCTGGCCCCGCCCACCCCCATAGGAATTGGTTGGGTAAGAGCGGCCAGGAGGAGAGGATCAAGAGGCAGACTGGCCCGAAGGCACAGCTGCTGTAAACAGCCCCGCTGCCCTGAAACACACCCAGCATCTGCGCTTTAAGAATGCGGGGATGTTTACATGCCCACACAAACACACGCCGGCCAAATAGATGTTCTGTTTACATCAGTGGCTATCGCCATGCCCCATCCAACTTCAGGCTGTGAAATCCCAGTTCTACCACAGGACAGTAGGTGGCGTAGTGGTTAAAGACATGAGCTTAAAACTCGAATGGTCATGGGTTCAAATCACGAAAATTGCCTGCTGTGTTTCAGAAAAAGCAAATATAACATGCAGGCACCATGCTCTTGTTTTGCGGGCAAGCGTGGCAACAATAGCCTGTCAGTCTGGCCGCTACAGCGTTTTAATAGACAGAAATGTTTACGTTAATTCCCCGTGTGACAGGACTGGCTCAGCTTCAGCTCATTCAGAGACAATGACTGACAGATGGACCCTTGAAGCCGAAGCAAGCGGCTACAGACTGCGGCTGTTCATCGCGGCCGGCCCGCATTCCGCGCGTGACTCACACCAGCTAATTTAAGACAGGTCTTTGTTTGTTTTCCTTCCTTTTTTTAAAGTCCGCCGTAACTGAGGGCAGCCAAGGGGGAGAGCGTCACCAGCCCCCCCCCCCCCACCGCACCGGCCTGAGAAGACAGCGGAGAGGTTTATGAATGAATGGTGCGGCACGGCCCTGGCCCGCATCCTGAGTCACGCTCGAGTCAGCGGGTCCCGGCAGAGAGGGGTCTGGATCCCGGAGGGTGGCGCTGCGTAATCAACACTGGCTTCACATTCCGCTCCAACCCTCCTGTCCGTCCGCCCCCACAAAGACACTGAGGTAACCAACCGCTCCAAAAACACGGAGTGACACTCCCCAGGCTGGGGGAAAACTAATTAATTATACATGAAGGAAATGGCAAGGTGCAGCTACAGTGATTAAGAGCAATTGCGACCGGAGTCCGGAACCACGTCCCCTGCCCGGCTGAGCCAATGAGGGTCTGTCCAGCGGTGGGGAAACCGCCAATAGGCATCAGAAAGGCGTACCTCGGGAAATGGTGCCGGGGCGGGGGGGGGAGAGGGGAGGGGAACGATGCTGGATGGCGAAAGGGAAACGTGCATCAGCGGCGATGGGGACGATGGCGCTTGTTGACTAGGACAGGGAGACGTGAAGCAGGACGCATGTGTTCCGTAGACCCATAAGGAGAAAGAAAGCACATGATTCAGGTGTCAGGTTCAAGGCCAAGCAGCCAGCGGGATGCAGGCTGGGGCTGGGGGGGCGGGGGCATGCGTGGGAACTGGTAGCTCTGGAATCATAAACAGCTGGGGGCGCCTCGAAGCGGAGTGACTCACCGCCAGGAGACTCCTGGTGACGTTAGTGGTGTCAAATCGACTCGTTCATTAGCTGCCCCGGATGAGACAGACGCCCTCCAGTGCACCAGGGGGCAGCGCTGACCTCAGTGTAGCGTGCCTGCATTTGCGCTCATGCTCTCCTCTGTAAATTCTCGTAAGTGGCTCCGCTCTTCGTTGGTCATTCAGCGTCTGAGCACTGAGGGTCGTCCCGCGAACAGGATCACAGAGGCACATGTGTCGTTAGTGTGGCTGTACGTGCTCGTTTGTGTATGTATATCCTCCTGAGACCCAAGGAAAAAAGTGTCCTTCAATTTTAGGTTGTCTTTGGAGGAAACGAGACATCTTACAATTTAGATTTTTACAAATTTATTTTTATTTTTAATTTCACAGCATGTCCCCTTTAGTGTACAACAGGAATAAATATGTTTCCTTACATCAGTGAAAAGACAGATGCAAAAACAAAATGTCCACTACAATGGACATAAATGAATGGGTGGGGTCTCAGGAGGGTATGTACTTGTGTCTCGTTGCTCGTGCTTGTGATGCCTGAATTCACCCTTAGCTTCACTCGCACACCCTGCTCATAAACTTTGAGGGAATGTGTCAGACTCAGACAGGCTGTCTCCTGATCAATGACAGCAGGGATTGTCAGCCTGTCCGAACACAGACAAACATGTTTAAGGCAACATGCTTTGACTAAAGAGAAAATTTATGCAGGCTACATTTTTAAACACCGTGTTTAGGGTAAATGTCGCATTTTGATAGAATGGGCCGTTATAATTCGCCATGGAGTTGATCCTTCATTGAGATCCTTTTACAGCTGAATCTGCTCATGGTGGAGGACGGAATGAATCCTCCTGAGGCGGAAAGGGGCCACAAGCGCATCCTGACGCCACATTGTCAACCTGCAGCCCCGATGCCTGTGAGCATCCAGGCCGCGGACACGCGCTGTCGCCCGTGAGCGTGCTCTGACGGAGGCCGCGGACACAGACTGTCGCCCGTGAGCGTGCTCTGACGGAGGCCGC
>JAODJW010000099.1:847610-858714 GCA_026777045.1 Hyperopisus bebe
GCTCTGACGGAGGCCGCGGACACAGACTGTCGCCCGTGAGCGTGCTCTGACGGAGGCCGCGGACACAGACTGTCGCCTGTGACTAACCTTGTGACTAACATTTGCGGTGGTGCCACATTCCTTCTGAGGAAGTAATTTCACAATAATGACGAGGAAGATGGGGAGGTGGGTCATGATACTGAGAATGAAAAGACATCTATTGGCCCAAAACATGAAAGCGGGGCTTTGTTTTAAAAAAAATATATACTGCTTTTTTTTTTTTTTTTTTTTTTAAAACTAGTGTTTGACCCAAAACGTCAGGATGGCACTCAGGGCCGAGTGAAAGAAGGCAAGGTAGCGATAAAACCTCTGGTACCAGTTACACCTGTCGGTCAGCAGGAGGCGCTATTCCGGCACGACGATTCAATGAGGTTATACTGTCGTTCACATTCAGTATGCACGCTCTTCCTCAAAGCCAAACGCGCTTGCGCTCACCATCCCGTGGCCTCCATGTGCTCCACCCGAGGCCAGCTGCATATGACCTGAAGCTCTACTGACCGGCTCTCGTCACCAGAGCCACACGACGGCACCTGTCCGTGGACGGCCGACCGGCCGGGGATCCCTCAACCAGGCGGGATTTCACTTCCTGCTCTTTCAGTGCTGGCGTCATTTTCAAAAAGCCTGCCAGGTACAGGAAGTCTAAAACAGTAGCTGGGGACAGAAAAGACATCCCCCCCCCCCCCCACGAATATGTCCCGTTATAAAAGACAAAAGGTCGTGGAATGAACCCAACCCAAAGGACAGTCTCGGCTGAACTCGGGCTCCGAACCGCGCAGCAGCGGCCCGATCGGACAGGTCCCGCACATCGGAGGTAAAATTAGAAAGCGGGACATGTACCGAGGAGCGAACCCACCCACGCGGCGGCGAGCACCGGCAGCCACGCCCCCCGCGTGGGCGGCAGCGAATCGGGACCTGGGGGCCAGCTTGCACCAGCTTGCAGAGTTTGTGGGCTCCCGTTCGCCTCGTTTCTGGTGCAGGCGTCACAGTAACCTGGATTCTGGGGGCATGCGGGTCGCAATGAAAGCACAGAGCGCAGGTGACACACAGATGGGACTGTGTGCGACCTGTCCAGCAGGTGGCAGAGCGGTTAGGAATCCTTGTGCATGGCAACGGCTTTCGTTCCCTTATGGAGGATCGCTGCACCCTAATCGACTCTTCCAGCAGAGATATATTAACAATAAAGCTATAAACTTTGCCTCCGCTGAGCAGCTAAGATGTAAATCCAAAGCACTCATGAGCACCTTTAACCTGTACAGCTGAATGCATGAGAGCTACACCGCAGTGAAAAGCAGCCTGGAGGCATTCTACCTGTCACACGGCCTCCCCAAAGGGCTGGGGAGCCTGGAGTCCAGGGAAGGGAGGTAAGGTCTGTCCTGAAGGCTACTGCATCCCATCCAGCCCTAGTCAGGCTGCCAAAGTTGGTACGCAAGTGCCGAGTCTTGCTGACGAGCGGCGGCTGCTTTTCGCACGTTCAGCGCAGATTTTTATCCGCCTGTAGCAGTTTGACCATATTAACGGTAACAGCAGCCACCGCACCTACCAAAGTTGCAGTTTTGAGTAATAACAGTGAGTTCACGATTCCCCCCTCACCCCCACCCCCAAAACTAGCTGGGGCTAAGTAGTCATATCTGTAAAATCCGTTACTCGTGCTGATCACCTGTTTTGTCCTGGTTCAATCGTGTATTTCACAATAAATAACGGATTGGCCTCAGCAATACATACCGGTTTCACCATCTCATCGTTGCGGTTCGCTCATGCACAGGGAAGCAAAGTCGCCCTTTTAAACTTGAAGGGAACCAGAGCACCCAGACCAATGCCCTGGGAGATCCCAAGCGCATCCCCCAGAGCCGGGGTAAGGATGCACACTGAGCCGAAGCCGTGGGAGGCGCTCCGGGAGCGTTTCAGCTCCGTTTTGCAATCGTCTTAAAACTTCACAAGAGGAGAACTATGTGGAAGAAATATTCAGCCTTTTCTAAACGGGCGAAGCAGCATGTGTATTACATACGTGGGTGTTATTATTTGGTTTATGAGGATAAAACATGAGAAGCAGCACAAGTAAACAATGACATTAAAATCTCATAACAGCAACAGCGATGATGATGATGATGATGATGGTGTCTGAATAGACCCGCATTTTGAACTGTTGGCACTGAGCCTTTCATGATCTGCACGCACCTCTCGTTCTCAGACCGCGAGGCGTTACGCACCGAGTCCGTGCAAGGTTTGCAGTGTCAGGTCGCATTGAGAGACGGTACGTGTGTTACCTAAAAGCATACAAATGTTACACTTATGAGCCGCAATGGGAGGCTCGGATAACAGAATTAACGCAGGCTTCTCAATGAGCGACAGGAAAACTATCTAAGTACAGATCAGCTTCGTATTGGGCGTTCTGCATTATAATATTTGCAGTATAGTGTCGCGGTTCTGAACATAGAACGAATTCAAGAAAATCTTTTGGCTTTGTTTAAACTGAGATCCCGGCTGACGGTGTCACTGCATCGGACAGAGCCAGTGCCTCATTAAATTGCACTATATTGCATTGTACCGAAAACCAGTAAAACCAATAGGCAGCGCCTGTATCGCGCTGCAGACCTCGGGTGGCGAAGAGAAAGTCCAACTTACCGTCTACTTTTTCGGACTTGATGTTTAACGTCGGTTTCATATCCACCGCTGCCTTCATGATCCCCGTATCCAGGAGCCGAAGCACTCTTACTGTATGACAGTCCCAAAACTGTGATCTTCTCCTCCTTCTTCTCTTGTGGTCCCAAAAAGAAAAAAAATGAAATCCTTGAATTTGCTTAGATGCTGCGCCGTCTTCTATTCTCCCACCAGAATCAGTAAATAGTATTTGTCGTACTCTCTATTAATAGATTTAATATCCTAGATAAAAGACTTCTTATTTGAGCAGTCTCACTCTCTCTCTCTCTCTCTCTCTCTTGCTCTCTCTCTCTCCACTCATTCACCCTCCCTTTTCTGGGCGGGTTTGTGTCTTGGTCTCTTTCAGGTCCCACGATTATGATTCCCAGTATTGCTGCTAAGGGTTTGAGCGGATGGTCGAGTAGCTGAAAAGTGAAAATAAAGGGGAAGTGCATCAGGGTTCCATTCGCACAGAGACGGCGACAGATTCAGTGAGCGCTGAGAGAGCCGCTCATCTCTGCTCTTCTGATCCATCATCTCTCTGATGGTGCCCATACCTTGAAGGGAATATTATGTTTTATATATTGTACTTATTGTGTAGAAATTGCATTGCGTCTGAAAACATCTAGTATTTTCTATACTCTACAGTCATAACTTTACGCAGCTTTATTATTATTATTATTATTATTATTATTATTGTTATTATTATTATTAGAGTTCAAAAGTTTTCTTTCACTAATGAAGTGAAACAGTTCGGTCAAAGGGCATCGTTTGCTTCAAGCGTCATTTTTAACCAAAGCAACAAACATGTTGGCTTACTCACCCGTGCACTAGTCATGAGAAATTACATATATACCTTGGACCAAAGAGGCGATAAATTTTTAAACGAAGCTGGAAACCAGGCCACAGTCTAGTTCATTAGGAAACGCAGGCGGTGGGTGTTTCAGGTGAATCGAAACTACACAGGTGTATCCCCGAGTTCTGGTAAGGAGCTGGTCCCTGTGCGCCCCAAACGAGGCGTTGGAGTTCCCTATCCGGGTCAGGGGTAAAACGTTTCGTTTCGTTTCTTTAGGCAGACTCAACCTGTGGTAGGATTTGAGCGACGGCGGGATCGGGGGTCATCAGGTGTCAGCCAGCGATGTTGGCAATGAGACCTGCGATCTGTATTCGAGTCGAGAAGAGCCACTGGGGCGGAGAGTGAATTAAAGGAAGTCGAATTTATATTCATAGAAAACTCATATGAATGTAAATGACCATGCAAATAGAGCGCGAATTCTGTTAGGCTTCCAATCTTAAATTAGCATAATGTACCTCTGTACACGAAGCGTATGATTGTGAGGGTTTCTGCATAATCTCAGGACCATCTGCAAACAGGACAGGTCCAGTTCAGCACTCCAGTTTACCGTACCACTTGTTGCTATTTTCAGTGCGTATTTCATACTTAAATATGTAGAGCTTTTTAAATTTCCTTTAAATAACTTTATTTATTTATTATTTATTTACAAATAACTACTTTTTTGTTCAATGCGTTAAAACTTGTGAAAATAGTACAAACATCTGCAATAATACTAATAAATGCTCTCTTCTATGTATTCCGTATCTTGTGGGAGAATCAGTTCTAACCGAAACAGCTTAAAACAACTCTGAAGTTTAAATTGCCGCACCTTTATTTTTATATGCAGCAGAAAGTAAAATACGTGTCCGCCAGCGATGAAATTGCTGTCAGGAAGTGCGCGTGCGTTTGCATGGCTTTAGAGGCGCTGTGCAGACTCGCTTACAGTGCATGGGCGCCGGGTTGCATCGTGCAATGCCCGGCAGGGCAGGACTTACAAGGAAGCGTCACCAGGCTCCGTCATGCAAGCAGATCTCTGCGGGAACAAGGCCCTCCCGGCGCCAGGGGAATGCAGTAAATGGCGAGAAAGGCGTGGGCGTGTGTGCAGGGCGGGGGCTCCGCGGCCGAGGGAGGCGAAGCCGGGTGCAGCCTCGCTCCGCAAGCCTGCGAGGTATTTCTTACGTCTGCGAGAAGCATGAACAGCTCTCTCAATAGTTATGTATTTGTACAGGTGTGTATTTGCGGGTGCGAATATCCAGTTGAAGTAAATTCAAATGCAGCAGTCTGTATTCTGGTGGGATTTGAATCTGTTACTGACTGCGTGTTCCAGGCCCGTAGTCAGAAATAAATTTCATGGGGTGTCCAGCAATTTTCCCAAGGGGGGTGTGTTCCAAAAATGTAATTCTGATAGCTGGATTTGTGCCGTAAGTCTCACTCTCTAAACATTCAAAAATTGTTTTAGTACTTTGAATACCTCATTATTTCACCCTGTTCTAGTGCCAGGCAATTACAGACATGATTCAAACTGTCTGCCTCTCTTACCGCTGCAACCTTAACAACCAAAAAGGGGATGTCATGGATGAAGGAGTAGGAGGAGGTGAGGAGGTGAACAGGACCTGTCACGTAAGGGCCCCCCACCCCTCCAAGCATGGGAATTGTTTGTGGCCAACTGCCCCCCCCCCCAAATCTTAGGGCCCCCTTGCAAGTGTGTGCTTTGAATGATTGTGAACAATGCCACTGGTGCTGAAAATGAAACAGAAATTAATCAAGAAGATGAAAAATCTGGCATCATGCCCAGAAGGTTTAAGGTCAGCTGAGGTCATAACCTACAGGTTCTTAAGCCGAGGCTCTTAAATTGAATTTAATATTCTCCCCCCTGCTCTTTTCTTAAGGGTGCTTTAGCCACTTAGCATGTAGCATAGCTCTTTAGCCACTTAGCATGTAGTTTAGCACTGTAGCCGCTTAGCTTGTAGCATAACACTTTAGCCACTTAGCACGAAGTTTAGCACTGTAGCTGCTTAGCTTGTAGCATAACACTTTAGCCACTTAGCATGTAGTTTAGCACTGTAGCCGCTTAGCTTCTATCATAACACTTTAGCCACTTAGCACGAAGTTTAGCACTGTAGCCGCTTAGCTTATAGCTAACCCTTTGTTTATTTGTTTAACTGTGATGGGTGGGAGATGTGTGCTTAAGGCTGATTAGCCGTTTCCTCCTTTCTCATAACCCCTGGGCCAATGAGTCAGCATCAGAAAAAACAAAAAAAAGAGAAAGAAGTCACCAGGGAACATGCTGGGCTGACTCCACGCGACCCTCCCATCCTCAGCGGCCCCCCAGCTCTGGGCACCCCGTCCTCCCCCCCCCCCCCAATCCATCTTCAGCTGCAGAAATAAACCCCTGGACATTAACAGCACAGATGTTTGATGGTTTCAGACCACAGCGTGTTTGGGTGCATGAGATCTCGAGTGTCTGTGTTTGTACATGTGCCTGTGCGTGTACACGTGTGCCCTCACGTACGTGCATGCCCAGTACCTAGCTGTAGCCCATGAGCATGGCCTGCATGTCGTCTGATTGGCTATAGCGACACGTGGGAGGGGCTAAAAGCAGATTGCTTTACCCTGGAACAAAATATTTAATCCAAATTAAATATACAGTAAATTACCCAGATGTATGAAAGAGGCCTCATCAGATTGCATCAGGAATGCAATTTAAAACTTGTGATCCCCTGACCTTCAAGTGCCTTTGGACCAGAACTGGCTGCCGAATATTCCGCCCCCCCCCCACCAACCCCAAGCTAGGCACTGTGGGGTCCAGGCATCACCAGCCTCTGGAGGGCGTCCTGCTCCCAGGCTGGGCCCATGCAGCAACCAGGCCGGATAAGTGTGACGGTGAATAACCAAGAGTGCAGAGCAGCAGATCCAGGGGCGGTTGAACGGAAGGCGGGTGTGATGATGCTGCCCTGCATGGAACCACGCTCAGCCCTTAAAGTACGCCCCCCCCCCCGTCCCCCCCAGGTAGAAAGAGTCAGAAAAATTTCACCCTCCCAACCTCCTGCGGGCAGGTGCGGCATCCTCCGCGCTTCGGAACTATCCTGCTATAGAGACATGTGACACCAGTCCTGGGGGAGGCACGGCTTTGGCGGCCATTAACCACCCCCATCTGACCGTATGTCTTTGAATAGCTGCGCCTCAGAACTATGCACGCATAGAAAAGCAGCATCTGTTGGGAGAATTTTAAACAAACCAGCTTCCAGTGGCCTGCCACCCTATCCCTGTCATCACAGAGCAGAGGATTATAGGATAGCCTCACTGGACCCCCCCCCCCCTTTTGGTACCTTGCACCCTTTCCAGGGGGGCAGCTTGGCATCTTCATGTGATATTGATATTTCGCTAATTTACCGTGATGTTCATATTCAGTGGTGTGAGTTAGGAAATGGTGTTTCTTTACACCTGAACATTTTCAGCATCATCACTGTGGATTATACACTCATTACCTTAATTTTTTTTTGAAAGCGGAGTCAGACAGTCTCTGGGGCGACGGGGGGGTTAAGGGCCTTTTGCTCAGGGGCCTGGGATTCAAACTGGCCACATTCTGATCCAGGTATAATGTTCTAACCCGCTGAGCCACACAGTGCCCCATCTTCTGCAGGCAGCACGTCCCCATGTGACGTCCCCATGTGACCCTAACGACCCAGTCACATGACCTAGGTCTGCCCCTCGGGCTGGATCACGCTCAGCTCTACAATAGAGCCATACCCTAAAAGCATGAGCCACAATAATCGGCTCGGATTAGAGCGTCTCCCAGAGAATCCAAGTCCCTGACGGCGACCTGAAACGCCATGTCTATGGGTGTCACATGACCCCGATAAGGGTAAGACCAAGCAGGGAAACGTGGGATCCTGACCTAGTGATGGATCTGTTGGGATCTGACAGTCTGTCCAATCAGGGTCCATGTTTTGTCTGGTGACCATAACCCATCACCCTGTCATCTTGATAAAAATCATTAATTTTGGGCTGCCCTGTGCCACAGAGAGAAGCTGAATCATCTTCAACAGGCCCCTAGTGTTGGGATCCGTAAGTGGGTACCACGGATATTAGGAAGAAGTTTTTCTCCTTGTTCCTAAAAACAGGGTCACATATGCCAATTCACAGACAGGGCTCTCCGGTGCCGCGTTTCTGAACCGACGACGGTCAGCACCGTTTCTGCTGTGCCACAAACGGCTTTGAAACAGCAAAAGCCAGGGACAGAAATATTGATTCCTGTAGGTCAGGGAGGGCTGAGGTAGGTCTATTTAAAGTCCTTGTCACCAATACAGAAGCAGCAAGACTGAAGTCACTGTTTTGTGATGGCTTTTGGTTGCTTAGCAACGCCGGCAGGTTGTGAGGTGGGCATTTTCACATTCAAAGGTGCACAGGCTGGGGTCTTCAAGGAAAACATTCAGGGTCAGAAAGGGATTTGATCTGTAGGCTCCTGGGGACCAAGGTTATTATCGTCAATGAAAACGAACGAAATAATGAAAACTAGAATTGAAAAAACATTTTCGTTAACTGAAATAAGTAAAAACGGCAATTAAAAGAAAAAACGATAACTAACTGAAACTAGTGTGCGTTGACAAAACTAACTAAAACGTACTGAAATTATAGATGAAATGTCCTTCGTCTTTGTCAATTTATTTATAAGCCTATTGGACTGATATGAAATCGATTCATTTCGCTCTAGCAGTTTTACGTGAGCTGGCGGCACCGTACGGCACATCTCTGTCCGTCACTTCTTGTTTACGGTCGGCTTGTGCTCACTGTGGAAAAATGGTGACGACAAAAGTTGGGAGAAGGTGGCAGAGTCCTATCTGGAATTTCTTTGACTATGACATCGAGACAGATAAAAGCAGGTGCATTGTAGAAACAGGTGACAAAATATGTGGGATACTTCTCAAGGGAAAAAAAACCCCACAAATCTGAAAGTCCACTTGAGAAGCTCGCGTAAGACGGCTAATCGTGAGTACCTTGACAAAGTAGCCTCTCTGATTAGCTCCCCGAAAGAGAAGCAACATCCCGGCCAGGTAGCACCGGGAAGGAGGAGACAACCATAATGGACTGCTTTCACCGACGACCAAACAGCTGCTGGTTAGTAAATACGCAGGAACACTGCAAGCGGGAGGAGGCATTGGTAAACATGTTTATTCAAACGCATCTGAATACGTTTTTTTTAAATGGTATCCTTTGTTGAGTTTTATTACACAGTACTTACTGATCGTTTATATAAATAACCCAAAGTATGAAAAAAACGAAAACTAATAAAAACTAAACTAAGCATTTAGAAAACTAAAACTAGCAAACTTGCTCTAAAAACTAATTAAAACTAACTAAATTAGAGGGGGAAAGATCAAAACGAAATAAAACTAAACTATAATGAAAAATCCAAAACTATTATAACCTTGCTGGGGACCTCAGTACTCAGGTGTAGTTTGGTCACTGGCTCCACCCAAAGGGGCTTCATTTGTACACCCCATAATCACAGCCCAGACCCATCGCTCAGGTCAGCTAAAGTTATAACCCTGCCGTGATCAACGGTCACACCCTTGTAATTGGGCTAAATTATCATTAAAACAGCAAACTGTGGGCAGGCAGGTTAACACTTTAAAATGCAAACTAATGTCCAGAAGGTTGTTGGTTCAAGTCCCACTATTTGCACTCCTCCAGCACCCATGAGCAAGACATGGAACCTGAACTGTTCTAGTGAAATACCAACCTGTCTGAACACAAGTATATCTGCATGAATAACTTCAAATGAACCTGTCTGAAAAGTAGCATGGTAGTCTGTTTAAACGTGACTCCTTGCTGGGCAGGGTCTTCCCAATGCATCCTGGACATATCCAGCCTTCATGGACGACCCGCCAATCCGCTCCCCTAAATAAACCCGTCAGCAGATGTTGCTCCGCTGAAGAAGGCGGTCTTTGTGAGGATCACGTCTATTTTTGGTCCCTGCATTTCCGAGCCCAGCCGCTCCGAGAGGTCAAGGTCGTACCCTGTGAGGCAGAGAGCTGTTTTGTTTCCTGCCTGACTATTTTTAGACGAAGCTGTTGTATGAATGAACGCAGTGATGTGTTTAATGGCTGTGGGGCTCTCTGGCTACACATGTGGATTCAAACACAGAAAGGTGCAGTCTTCTTGTTCACTACCCACGTGAAGCCCCACTCTGAGCAATCAACACGCGTCCAGAATACCTGCATGATGTTTCTTGTCTGCTCCACCATTCCAAAAGGTAAACGGGAAGGCATGCAAAAACAGAAAGGCAGAGCCTGCTGATAAAATCTTGTTTTTATGGTCCTCACCAGACATCTTAACATTAACCCTTCAGCTGCTGCCACTGAAAAACCATAAAGTCTATTCATGTACAATATAACAGATAAAGGAACCATTGCATTGGCATGAGGGGATTCTAAAATGTGTTTGTGTATGTGTGTTCCAGAACTTCACAGTTGCCACGGGAACACCAGTGCACCCTGGGTAAAGTTTAGCCACCTACATGCTTGGCAGCCCTGTAAATCTGCTGCAACGTCTGAGACAGACATCAGTCACTGATGTTATCTGGCTCTGGGGCCCCAATCACCGCTGATAGTCCTAACATCTTGAAACAAGCCTCTAGAGTCAGGGAATCAGTCTGATGTTTGACGCTCACTTGGGGCCTGGGAGGGGGTGCAGGCCAAGCCCGTCAAAACAACCCCTGTACTTCAATTAAGGGAAAACACTGAAATCTGCATTAAGAGTGTATGTCTAGACAGAATATATCAAACAAAGAGCTGCTGTTTGGTGTTATGGTGTCCTGTATTAACGTACTTGGTGATTAATCTATATTGCACAGATTTAAGAAACCAATGGTAAAGCAGCATGCTGGAGTTTAAACACGAGCTTGATACTTTTTTCAAATGAAGTGAATCCGTTACATGGTGGTACGGACTGCAAAGCTGAAGCTGTCTGGTGGCTTTGGAGCAGAAAGAAAAAAATGTGGTCAAAAATGAGATTGAAAGGAGACAATGAGAAAGAAAACTGAAAGAGTTGTTTTCTGCTAAGGGAGGGTTGGGGGGGGGGAGAAAAGTGCTGGAGAGACACCCCTGTCAAATGGCAAGCAGACCCCCGAGACAGGGTCCTGGGCCACTGCTGTTTCTCACACACACACACACACACACACACATATACACACACACACACATACACACATACACACACGCACACACACACGCACGTATATGTGGGACTTCCCACTACCTCTTACTTGGCTGTTGAAAATCCCTAACTCTAACCCTGCGAAAGCTAAGAAACCTATGAAGACTGCCTTGAAATGAGCTTTTTTATGTTTAAAAGCATTCGCTTTCGGGGCTGGGGAGGTGAGTGGGCTTCCCCACAGCATCTGTTATTCCCCCACAGTTTACTCCTAAAATGCCCCCTCACCCCCCCCAGTCACAGATGAGCCAAAAACATCCACAGAACAGAAATACGCTATTTAAGGCCAAAGACCTGAGCAGACAAACCAAGGATGCTGTCTCACTGTCCCCCCCCAGACAGGTATATTGTGGGCACCGCCTAAACACACAGAGCACT
>JAODJW010000100.1:0-36410 GCA_026777045.1 Hyperopisus bebe
GTAAACCCTAGAAAAGAACCCCCCCCCCCCCCCCACAGCTAAACATGAGGGGTGGGGGGGGCCACTGGCCTTCGACTCGGCAAGCCAGCACTGAGGAACCCCCCCCCACCCTGCAAAGACAATGGAGAGAGAGGAAACAGCCTCCATAAAGAATGGGGGTCGTCAGCATTTGGCCGCTGATACAAAGCATGAAGCATGTGGAGTTCACCCCTCCAGGGGGAACTGGCAGGAAAACCTGCGGCAGTGCTTCACGGTGATGTGCATTTGCTCAGCGCATTCGAGCTCATGCCCACCTCTGGCAGGTCCTTCAGTCGGATGCCCTGATCATTTGACGGCAGGAGAGGCGGGAGGTGACATCGTGGGGCATCTGCGAGAGTGTGGCTGGGAACCTGGTAGCCGTTAACATCTCCTCCAGCCTACCCTGATGTGTGGATCTGCGGTGAGAGCCCCATGATCGCTGGGCGCAGTCGGCCCTCTGATTTACTGTCTGTCTTTTATCAAGGAGGAGCACGCGGAGGTCTGCGGTGTACCAGACCACCCCCCCCACCAGGGCCTGCACCCTCCACGCTCCGCCCGAGGCAGTTAGGCCGCATTTTCACCACCGCCCCCGACCCACAATGCCACTGTGGGTAGACCTCCTGCGCATCAGCGCCATGCCTCATAAATCTCCACCCCTGGAACTCATGACTCCCGAATTGTGTACCGACAGGAGGCCTGTCTCTGCATCTCTTAAGGGGGCTGCATCTGTGGGCATCCTGCATCTGTGGGCCTGCCTCGAGCCCTCGGACGAAGGCTCACATGCAAAAAAATATGCACCAGGATGCGAGCCGGGAGTGGTGCATGGTTGAGCCTCACACGACCGGGCATTAAATGCGGCCGTGGCTTATCTGTACCGGGCCACGTCTGAGTGTGGAAATGGCGCCGACAGTCGAACACGTCTGGCAAGAGCTCAGAACCTCATCTTAAGGGGTCCCATCTGAACGCAATACGCCGCATTTTCCTAACTAGTTGGTCTTTACAAACTGCTCGGATCATGGTAGCAGGCATCCTGCCGCCTGGGTCCATGTCCCTGCGCTGTGGCACGGGAAGAAATCACCAAAGCGTTTCAAGAGCGAAATGTCTTGAAAATTCCCACTTTTTTGGTGGTGTCCACCTGTTGACATCTGAGATGGGAGGGGGGGGGGGATCGCTCCATTGTTCCATCGCTGGGATTCAGAATTGAGATAGTCATCAATACGACTGATTGACCTTAAAGTGAATCACCCAAGAGTTTGAATTTCAGCCCTCCACCAGGATGAAAAACACTCAAACTACCCAAACCCCCACCCCCCCACCTACCGAATTTTGTACTGGCAGGTAGACCAGGAGGCCTGTCTATTTGCCCAGTTCAGTTCTCCCCAGAACCACCAGTGATGTAATGTCTGTGTTTCTACTCAACTGCCGAAGGGAGAAGCAGCTGTCTTGCCTTCGCTTTTCTACTGTTGATAGAAAGGCTTGTGACAGACAATCCCCACCCCCCAAAGCCCCAAAGCCCTCCCCTACATTCAAACAGCACCCACAAGAATACTGATACTCTCTACCAGGTCAGATCAGCCATGAGAGTTGAGCAGTTCTGCTGAGCTCTGAATCCAGACTGTCCTGGATGCTACATCTTTCATGCCCAGAACTGCTTATCTGCTAGAAGGTCCCACTGTGCCTGGAACAAAGCAGAATAGGACACGAGACAGGGACAGACGCCTTGGGTGGGTTATCCGTCCATCGCAGGACACACAGACACCCACACACTAAGGGGAGTGCAGAGATCTCACACCTCAAAGACCCCCATTGCTCCTGGCAGTCAGTGAGATCTAGATCCAGGAAGGAATGTTAAGGAGATGTAAACTCCAGACCCTTCAGTGGTTGCTGTGACATCAACCCAATGTGATATTCATCAAAGTAAAGGTGGATGTTCTTAACAGCACAAATATCCTTTTCTTTTGTAATGTAAAAACGAGCCTGATTAGATTTGGAACCCTGTTAGATTTCTCACTAGTCTGAGCATGTGTAGCTTGCAGCACTAACAGATCTGAGAATGGCACCTCAGATGCCCCTGTAGAGACGTTGGTACAAAGACATGCACCCCATCTGTCTTTTCCATCGAGTTCTTCTCAATCCCTTTGAGTGGTATCCATTTCTCTCTGAAATCTGTATCAAAAGTGTCTTTGTTCACCACCTGACCTCCCTCCGGACTGTTGTCACCACCCCGAAATTAACAACAAATGAAATTGACATCTAGGGTGAGTCATTTGTAGCTAAACTCTGATTGGTCTGTGTTCAACTATATGTCAGCAGAGGGAAAAATAGATATATATGATTGACTTAAGGCTATGTTTCTATTTTTCCAGCATGTAATTATTCAAATAAATAAATATATAGTATTTTAGAGCTGCTGTTTGCTAATGGCCAGCACATGTGCACAGCCCTGCTGTGGATACTTAGCTGAGAAAGATTTTCACCATTGAGTGCAAATTCTCACAGTGTTTACTTTCTCAAGTAGCTCTATAGGGACAGCGTTACCACACATTACCTGACATTTTACAATTAATTATCCATCTTTTACCACTGTCTATATTATTATTATTATTATTATTATTATCATATATTGCTTGAACTGAGAATCATTGCTCAGTTTCACCTTGCACTTTGTGTATTTTATTGTATTATTGCATATATTGCTCTCTCTTGTCTCTGTATTGTTCTGTGTGCTCTTCTGCCACTGTAACACCATCGTTTCCTCCAGAAGTTTCAGTCTAATTTCTGCATTGCAGTGATATTGGTAAATAATGTCCCAGTTAGCTGCCTGTTTTGGGGTTGACTCTGACGCAGGAAGGCATCCCCTCCAGGCAGACTGTCGCCTCTCTCCAGCGAGGCCCCCCCATTGGTATGCTTTTAAAGGGCATGTTTTTTCCATCAGTGCTTTGTCACGTTTGAATCTTATTCCCAAAGAAACTCGATATCGCCCCGTCATCCTTATCAAGTCCAGTTTTATTTTTAAAGAGATGCTTTAATTTTCACCGACCTAAAACAGTATGCAAAACCGCATGCAAAAAACAAACAGATCTTTTGCATTCCGAACAGTCCGAAAATGTCACAAGCGCTATGTTCTCACAGGAAGCGATATTCTGCCAAGCTTATCGTATCTTTGTGGGCTTGCATATGTGTGTGTGTGTGTGTGTGTGTGTGTGTGTGCACGCAAGCTTACCCTCAGCCTCACTGCAGTGTAAACAGAAGTGTGGGAATGAAATAGGAGCTCAATGCAAGGCTAATACAAGATTCACCATACCTCTGAAAACTCATTTCGCATGCCGAGGGAGAGGGTTAGGGGCACGCTCACAGTTAGTATCTCCTTTCTTCAGGTAGTAATGAAAGCCACACATTTGGAAAAAGTCTCCCTGTATCCTAAGAGGAAATGATTACATTTGAAGTCACAGTAGAGCTTCTTAAATAGGAACAGTCATGATTTCAATCCTGTCTGGGAGATGGTAAACATGCTTCTCTGTGCACAACCCCAGCTCGTTACAATACAGATTTTTTTTTTCCATAAAAAATTCAAAAAAATTAAAATTGCATTTAGCTGGAGCAATGCGGAGAGGCACGTGATGAAGTTTAATTTTGGTACTGCTGCTTTTTATGAAGTTATAGGTTGCAAAGTTTGTTCTGAAATGTTTCAGTAACTTATTTGGGTTTATCTAAGCTGCATACAAAAGAGTCCAGCTTTAAAATCAGGACCAGTTTGGGTTCATGTGTATTTCTTTACTGAGATATAGTTTTATAGTCTAAAATTCATTTCAAAATATGATCCTATATTGAAACTAGAACAAACATTCCAAACATTCAAGGTTCTAAGTAAAACAAACAAACAACATTCGGTGAAGTTCAATATAAATAAAACCAACTGTAATTAAAATGCATCAAAGACAATTTTAGCTACTGAATAGAAGGAACCCTTGTGTTGTCTGATGTATTGAGTTTAATCTGGGTTATAATGGGCAAATATAGGGGAGTTGATATAAAATATAAGGAAGTCTGTGAAGGCAACACTTTGTCAAATATGTTTTCAGCACAGCTTGTCTTTCAAGACCCGAATGACACTGCGAGTGTGAAGACTGGGACTGCGAGGGCTGGCTCAGTGGGGGGGTTGATGGGGGGAGGTGGGAGTGAAATATAATTGTCAGACAACTTATGGAAAGAATGTCGACCAGGTTGTGAAAGAAACGCTTTGCGGGGAAAAAAAGACGTCGCGTTATTTATTATCTGTATTTTGGTTCTGGCAGTGCTCCCAGGGCATGTAGCCGATCGCCGACTGAGCGCCGCTGAGGTACAGTCTGCAGATGAGTGGGCTTCATTCGCGGGGGGGGCTGCTTTTGTTCTACGCGGACGATGATGCAATGCATCACAACAAGGGGATACTTTTTCTTTATATTCGCTTTATTGTTTAGCTGCTGGGTTATGGCCAAAGCAGCGTTCATTCCCACAGCTGCGCATTTTATCCTGCTAATAATCGACTCCTACAGCTGTGCCCCCTTCCGGGCTACACCGTGTCCCAAAACGCTAAAGTGTCCTGCTCCCCTTGCCGCTATTAATAACTGCTTTTTAGGTGTTGCTGAATCTTGACGCGTCAACAGATATCACCCAGCTATGGGCCTGCAGATTAAGGTGCCAGGGCCCTGATCATGCTGTGTTACTGACAACCGATTTTACCACCCTATCTGTGAACAGAAAACACAACTCACTTCACTGGTGAATCTCATATGACCACCCCGGGCAGCACACGACACAAGGCTGGGGGAACCCAGGACATGATGCCAATCCATTTGAAAAAAAGGCTAAATAATCAAGATAAGAAAGAGGACCATGTAACTGTGGAAAGGTCTTGCACTTCAAGCGCCTTGCTATGCAAAGCATACAGCCTTCCGGGCAACTTATAAGGATGCACATTTTGGTCATGGTTTTAGGAAGCGCAATTTACAAGCATGTGTTTGAAATCGGAGTTCTGGGCTCCGGAACCAAGCATGAAGTTCTCCAGAGTAGCGGAGAACTCTAAGTCTGCTCAAGCTCACAGCGTTGTCTTATTTAGCTTTCATCAGGCCTTATAGAACATTGGAGAGATTCCAAAACAATCCAGAACGTCCTTTGATTGTTCTAATAATGGCTGAGGAACACAGCTAGCAGGATTGATGGAACCTTTCCCACAGAGTTCACAACGAAAGGCCCATTTGCAGCAGCTGCCTGGATAATCGGCTCATTTCCTGCCGGTGTAAATCCTACGGCAGGGCTGCCCCGGGTTCGATTCCAGGAGGTCAGCCGGCGATCTCTGCGCGTGCAGCGTCGCCGGCTAATAAACATTTCCCCCATTAATAAACATTCTCCCCAGGTCCCGCACCACTGCTTGGCGTCCGGAGGCATAATTAAATGTAATTGCCTGTTTCGTTTGTTTCGTCCGCCGGGGTACGTTTTGCAAGAAAACCCGGAGGGGGTCTATCGGGGAGGCAAATCCCGGCTCAAGTGAATAATCCAGTGGTAGCAGCTCAGAGTGAATAAGCGACTGATTAAGATTAAGGGACGGCCCTGATCTGTTACTGGATTCACTCTCCATAAATTTCTGTGAAACATGAGCTTCTCTTCATGATAAAGTCTGTTTTCACACCAACATTTTTTTCTTGTTCAGATGCAGAGGATTGGCACCCTGGTCTCCCTTTCTCACAGCCAGGGATCCGGGTTGAAACCTTATCCCGCTATTACAACCTGACTGGCCCCGTCTGACAGTCGGGAACACATTGAAACAGTTAGGAGAGGCCCGACCCTTGACCTTTGACCCTCGACTCTGCTGACACGTACGAGCGGCCTCCCCAAGGTCCCCCAGGGTAGTCGTGGCGGGGGGGCTGTGAAGTCGAATGGGGGAGATGTCATCTCTCCTCCTGCCCTGTGATTGGCTGCTATGCTTTGGTCTGTTCCTGTCTGACAGCTGTACCCCGTTGTGAGGTCTTCTTGTGGGGGTGGGAATTTGTAGGGGGGGGGCTGAAAACGCTCCTTCACCATCCGAACACCATCGCTTGCCATGATACACCCAGCCCTAAGGGTGAAGCGCAGTTGCATCATACGCAGGGGTCTCATCACGACCAGTAGGGGGCACAGGTGAGACGGCGCTCTCAACCGAGACATTTGACGGATTGAGTTGCTGCCCTGAGTCATTGGGCTTTGGCAGTCAAAGCCAGCGGTGTTGCTTGGGAACGCCGAGGATGTGAGACCCCTATCACAGAGTGCAGAACGTGCCCGACTTTGTCTCTTTCTTCCAAGCTCCTGCCTTCCAGCTATCTCCGTTTTCTCCCCTTGATCTCCATCTCCCTCATGGCCTCCTCCTCTGTCCCTCTACCCGCCCCAACAGCACTCCAGTCTCACGTCCCTGCAGTCTGAATTTCCTTACCTCAGGTAATAATGCTTAGACTATGAAATCATCTGGTCCGCCATCGCCCCCAGAGCAGGACTTTAATATTTATGACCATGAATCTTGGACAGAACCTGATCCTGGCCTGTGTCTCCCTGGGCTGGCTGTGTGCAGACCCGCTCCAGGCCCCGGCCCCCATGCGGAACTGATTAGAGCACAGGAAGCCCGATGTGACACTGGCCTCGCCACCACATCCTGCCCCGGAGACCGTCAGCATGCCGAGCTCTGATTGGCTGCGACTCGCCCCAGTCGACAGAAGATGGCGGAGAAGCAAAGACTAGAATAAGGGGCATAAGAATGAGTTTAAAAACAGGCTGGAGCAAAAGCCTTTCTGCTTTGCTTTGGCCAGGAAAACTGGAAAACAAGGAAAACGCTGCAATGTTGCAGCTACTGGCTGCTGTTCCCCTTTCCATTGTCAATGTAATTTGTTCTCAGTCCTGCATTTATTTCTTCCATTCCCCAATTATACCTTCTGGGCCACTATCAATCACGCAAAGGCTGTTCAATAGCACGGTCGCTGTGTTTGTGCCCCCCCCCCCCCAGTCACTCATGCTATGTTAAAAGAACAGAATTCCACCATGTCAGCTCACTTATGAGAAATGAATGAACACCCCCAATCATCTAAGGTTAGAGCGAATGACAGTTGCAGTGGCAGCAGTGCCCCCCCATCTCTCCCCTCCTGCGCATACAGTAGGTGCGGCCCAATGGAATACATCCTCTGCACATCAAACGGTTTAATCCCACCCCCAGGTCCAGGGTCCTGGCTCCCCATCGGCCAGTTTGAGTCTAATGTAAATACGATTCCATCATTGGACCCAGGGCAAACATCGACGGCAGCTTAGAAGGAAGAACGCTGCTGCCACCTATAGCACTGTGGCAGGAAGGTGCAGTGCGTGCCGAGACAGATGGGGATGATACCAACAGGGGATGGATATTCATACAGTGCATCATAAACTAGCATTTTCAAACAGCAGTGAAAAGCTTCCTCCCCAAAACACAGCAACAGTGGTATCTTCCGGTATGTCCTTAACCAGCAACGGGGGAGAACAAATGCAATACCTGCTGGCAGGCGATTATTGTAGAGCTGCCTCCCATCTACATGAGCTCTCCGTCCTCTGACTCGGACCCGGAGTGGGCCCGTGTCCATTGGAAAAGGGGAAATACGCAGCGGGATTACGGAATGGAAGGTTTCGTGAATGAGGGGTAAAGTAGATGGAGGTGTGGATAATGCACTCCCCATCCCTCATGGGACCAGCCAGGCAATGTTCTCTGCAGCTTCTACTATGAGGCAACTATCATGGAGATAATGCAGGCCTTATATATCAGTCTCACACATTGCACGGGGAACAGATGACAGTTTTATCTCGCAATGTTTAGCCAAGAATCTTCCTTCCCTTGAGATTTTTATTCTCTTTCACACCTCATAACGTCAATTACAATGCTAACGATAATTAAAAAGACCCATTAAAAGGTAAGTCTGGTACCAAATCACATACTGGAGTGTTGGACTACAGCATCTGAATCCCACGCAATTTCCATGCTTTCCCTCCTTGAGTGCGAGTTTCACGCTTAATTGATTAGGGAATGCGTGCTGGCTTTGCTTCGCAAGCAGTTTAATTACGACTTAGGTGTTTCTGAAGTGCACTTTATAAATTTAGCAACACGTTTTGCAAAAATGGGATTTCAGCGGGGGCAGTAAGTCTAGGTTCATAATGGCTTGCAACTCAGACATGAAAAATAATTCTTTTTTACGCAACGAAATTGTCATAAATAACCGAATAAGGTTGCTAATAAGGTTGTTAAAAATGTGTGTGTGTGCACAGATACACAG
Organism: Hyperopisus bebe; assembly: GCA_026777045.1. Taxonomy (NCBI): domain Eukaryota; kingdom Metazoa; phylum Chordata; class Actinopteri; order Osteoglossiformes; family Mormyridae; genus Hyperopisus; species Hyperopisus bebe. The sequence goes on from JAODJW010000100.1 coordinate 8,316, forward strand.
GTGAGACAGAGCAGAAGTTGTTTTTCAAACTTGCAATAGTTTTATTAACAGCAAGTCCCCAGGTATAGAAATTAACCTAGCATTGGTCTTCTTGTCACCTGTAAGTTTTTTTTAGCTTTTACTAATTTAACTCCCCCCCGTCCCTTTAAATTTTTTTCCTCTCTGTCCAATAACCTGGTTGCAAACCGGAGGGAGAGAGAAGAGAGCGAGAGAGAGAGAGAGAGAGAGAGAGAAAGAGAGAGAGAGAGAGCGAGAGAGAGGTCCTGTCTGATTGACTGGGGCACATGAGTGGGCGGGGCACAGAAAAAAACAATGCAGGATTATAGATGCAAACCACGGGCTCAGCAAAGCCAGTGAACCGGTCATTTGAGGCAGCACTATAAATCAGCTGTGCGCAGAGGCAATGCGTCTAATGGAGCCAGACAGACCATCGTACCATTAACCACTTTCTAAATAGACCGCACATGTACAATTTAATGAATAATACATGTAAGGTCTTGCAGGGCTTAACAGCCACTGTGGCTTCTGAGATGCGTGTCAGCCTGGTGTCAGTGATACCCAACAATGGGAAAAAAAATTGTGTTCATTACGATTATTCTGCCTTCTACAGTTTCCTCACACAAGTAAAGCCTTTGCAGGCCACATCCTGGACAAATTCAATAAACAAAGTAATCAGGCTTCCAACACAAGGCTATGGTGCGTGCACACAATCGGTGCTATGATTGATCAAAAATGAGCAGGGACGAGCAGGATGTAGCTTCACATGGGGAAGCTAGAAAAAAACAAACTACACATATCAAAACACTTGCGTTTCGTTTGGTTGTTTATTGCGTTTTGTGTGGTTGCTTATTGTGTTTTGTTTGGTTGCTTATTGCATTTTGTTTGGCTGCTTATGGTTAAGGTTAGGGCTTGGTGGGAGGTTAAGGTGGTCATTGTTGGGATTAAGTTTTTCCCATAGAAATGAACGGACAGGCCCCACAAAGATATGAGTACAGGTCTGTGTGTGTGTGTGTGTGTGTGTGTGTGTGTGTGTATTGCACCCTATCCATCATTTCCCCTACCATGTGTTGCTCAGCTCACTGAGGTCTTGAGTATGAGGTTGAGTTTATGAATGATTATTGGGTGGATGTGTGCATTTAATATTGTATATTTACAGAATTCAGCTATGATTTGTAAAGCAAACAGGATGTAAGTAAACATCTCTGGATGAACCAATCACTTCCTGATTAACATTAATGCGTATTAAATATCTCATCTCATGCCGACTAATTATCCATTTTTATCAGCGCAAACTCAAAAGCCACCATGCACTAATTAGGAGTTTGTTACTGGACGTAATGAGATATTTTAATGAGAGATATTGTGGTTACGGCTTTGATCATCGGCTGGTGTGGTTTATTTGGTTCCCCAATGTATTGCACCTCACATTTTCAGCAAAAAAAAGGGTAAATGCATATTCAAACTAAAATCTTCCTCGGAGTCAGCAGAAATAACATCTGACAGTATGAGAAAATCAGGCTGCCACACAAGTAAAATGAATGCTAATAAAGATTAATGTCACATGAGACTTAAGTTCAACAAAGTTATCCATTAAAAGATGATTATAATCCTTGTTTCCGATTCAGTTTGAATGAGTCACCCCCCCTACAGCATTTTTATTTCTACACCTACGTTCCCTGACAGAACATTTCCCCTCAGCCCCTTCAGACTTTAACGCGCGGTCTGCCTTTGATTACCGCTGTTTCTCCCATCTCTAACGAGGGGCTTCTCGTTTTCCCTAATGTTACTAATGTTAACGTGAAAAAAATCGGAATAATAATAATAATAATAATAATAATAATAATAATAATAATAATAATAATAATAAATCTGCCGGAATTCACAGGGGGTGCCTGAATTGTGTGTGTGTGGGGGGGGGGGGGTTGCGAGAAAACCAGGGCAGAATGCAAACTGAAGTTTAGAACAAAGGGATGTGAAAATCAATGGTAAAAATATGCAGATTTCAGAAGGAAGAGCCACATGCAAATGATCCTGGGAGATTGTTCCCCGCTCTCCCACGCTAGTTTAAAAATATGCAGATGTCCTGAAATCCCTGAGCCTGTTCTACCTATGTAGCATTTTGCTAATTTGTGTTAAAACAAAATAGGGCAAGGCAAGGGGCCTGCATCATTTGCTTTCATTGTATAATATTCATTTAAACACAGTCGGGTTAGACGAAGAATTGGCTATTAGCTAGTAATGTGAAAGAAAGATGTGTATGAATGTGACTCCAGTATTTACCTCGGGAGATAAGAGCAATGGGGGCAGCGAGGGAGGGAAGGTCAGAACAGGAAGCAGCTGAACTTGTCGGTCTGCCGGCATTTGAGAAGCTTGAAGAAGGTCTCCATCTTGCGGGCATCCTTCTTGAAGCAGGAGAGCACTGTGTAGTCCCTGAGGATGGACTCCTGCATCTCGGGGTGTGTCGTACCTCACCGGGCTCCGGTCGTATTTGGTGGCTGTCAGCGTGCCATCGTCCAGCATCTGAGAAGAACCGTGGCCAGGTGTCACCGCCCCCACATATCATGACTTCTGTCTGGAATGATAAGGGCTTTGAGGCCAGGTGACCCTGACACTACCGATAGATTCCATAGAGACTTAGGCGAAGTTGGCGTCTTGAAAGGTTGGACCAACAGAAATGGGCCACTTTTATGCACCGGTGGGAGATTGCAGTTGATTTAATGTAGCTAATGTTGTTCAGCTCAAATTTATGCATATCTGAACGACTCCTTTGCAGAAACCTCAATAATTTATAGCATTCGGGAGATATTTCCAGTGCATCCACTCGAGCACTACCTTGGGTTTTTTTTTATTTTTCTCATTAAATATATCACTGCATAGAGAGAAGCTGATCTAGATTCACAAATGAAGGCTTGGGCTTGCTATCCCAGCTGCAGGGTGCCAGCCCGGTACGAAATATTAGAAGTCAATTACAAAAGCATCCAAAAGCTTATAAAAGTGAGGCTATGAGGGGAAACACACTTGTGACACTGAATGTCCCCTTAGAAATCCTTTGTGTAATCTTAGTATAGTATATTGTAGCATAGCGTAGTACTGTATATTATTGTATAGTATAGCATAGCATAATACAGTATAACTATTTTTGTTGAATTGTTGAAAAGATTGGAAAAAGTATCTGGAAAATAATTTGCTCTGTTAGATTCTCCCTCATAATGGGGCACTGAAATGTCTCAGGAAATCCAAAAGCACATCTTAGAATGTTTCGATGAAGAAGTGAATCAATGAACCAATCACAAGCTTAGTATGGCATCCCACGCCTCCCACGCACGTGCAGTGGATACACAGGACGACTGCGAATGTCCCATGTTGCAACATGGGCTGATTGACCTTCCTGATGAGGACCACAACACCCTGCTCCAGGCTCGACAGCTTGTCTGACACCCACTTGGTCTTGCTGAGCAGGGCAATGAATGCATCGTTGTAGTGGGTCATCTGTAGATAGACCAGTGGCTCTATCCAGGACTGCACCAACATCAGGACTGAGCGGAGAAGCCACTTTTCCTGTGAACAAAAAGCACCGGGCATTATGACCATCCTGCAAAAACGCTGCTAGCCTCCGCTAATACTCCACTTAGCATATAATTATATAATTTCCTATAGAGATAGATAATAGGCTTTTATTATCTTTGGCTGAGTTCCATCAATATAGGTAGATTCAGTCCTTACAAAACCCCTTCGCAAATATGAATTGTAAAAGGTTATGGGGGTGTTATGTGTGAAATATTGGAGTCTGTTGTCTACAGACAGTTCACTCTGCCAAAAAGGTCACTCACTTATTTAGAAGGGACATTGCAGAGCATGACTAAAGAACGAGTAAGGAGTAAAAGCAAATATGAATCTACAGAAAACTATTTGCAGTTACGTTTGGGGTAAAGCTTCAGTATGTTGAGGGGGTGAATGGAATGTGATGTGAAGTTTTAATAAGGTGTTTGAATCAAGCATTTGAAGTGGATTTGAGGTTATGAAGTCACTGGCTTCTACCCATAATCCCATGTTTGTGTCTGTTCACTGGAGTAGAACTGCAAGAAAGCTAACAGTTTACCCAGTCAGTTCACCGCGTCCCCTCGATGGCTTGTATATGTATCAGTTTGGGGTCTTGTTTCGAAGTGTTATTTCCTTGACTCGGATCTCGGAGTATTGGGTGAAGAAGGACCACAGAGGGGCTGACCTTCCACCTCTGAGATCCATACTGAAGGCCCACCAGATTATGATACACATATATAGAGTGTCAGACCACACACCGACTCCCCGCTCAGATGCTGAGCGTCCACCATCCAGATTCCCTTAAAGCCTTGACTATGTCTATGTCCTGTCTTGAGGCGTAAGGGAACAAATCAGCTGTTCGGGGCCCAGAGGCAACTAGCCCCCCCACAAACCTCATCAGCCTGTGGTGTATGTGTGTGTGTTAGTTAAAGGGGCCCCAATTCAAATTTCACTCAGGGTTGGGTCGGCCCTGCTCTGTCCACTTACCAAGACCTGCTGGATTTCACTCTTGGAGCTGGGGATTGGAAAGGATTTGGGCGTGCACTGGTTCCTTCCGTGGTTGCGCTGGGAGCGCTGAGGGAATGGGACGGACATCTGCTCCTAAGATCCACAGTGCAACAACCTTGATGGCAGGCCCCACACGGTCAGGGAAGCGGAGTGTAGCGCCTTCCAGTGTGTCCTCACATGCTGCTTTCACACGCTGCCTTTGCATGCCTTCACAGTGCTATTTACAGCTCCTCTAGTCTTAAACACTTTTTGGCGTGATATCAATGGAGCTGTCTGGCATGCTTTCCAGCAATCAAAACCCATAATAAGTGCACGGATTCACTCTTTCCGGGGCGCTTTTCCAATTCCACTGGTTTAATAAGTCATTTTCGTCTCCCGGCTGCAGGGCCGCGACTCCGACACGCATAATGGGGGTGCGCGCTCGCATTGTTTGCAGATCGCAGCGGCGCAGGAAGTTATGCAAATGCATCTCCTTGCGCGGATGTGAATTTTGCCGTGAGTCTGCTGGATCCTAATTTGTCGCATCGTTTGTGCATGCGGCCTACACAGCGATTTGTCTGCTGTAATATCAGTCTAATTATTCACCAGGATTATTATCTAATTCATTTGGAGTATTACATACATTATAGCTTTAGGTCGTATGTGTGTGCATTTACCAAGCTGTACAAAGTGTATTAATTCATTCTATGTTGCCGTTCAGGCGTAGTAAGTAAATTTAACTATATGAATGCAATCATATTGGATGCTTAATATTAATTGGGCAGTTATTGTGTTGCAGGCAGGGAAATCATTTCGGTTCAAAACGAACCATTGTAGCAATGCATGTTGTTGAATGTCATCCAGTCCAATCCAGCCAATCCCATGTGGCATTGAGCACAAGGCAGGAGAACAACCTGGACTGGATGCCAGTTTGCTGTGGTATTGAATGCGATACACTAACAGAATTTTATCATGTAATTGTGCTGTGGAAAACTCCCTATTTCACAGAGTGCTGTTGTCCTTCATACCTTATAATTTCTCTAATGCACATGGGGATTAAGTAGAATGCAGATGGGGGGTAAAGTTCTGGGGCAGGCATGCTAGGCAAAGGCTTGCTAATTCAAGTCCCAGCCAAGCCTTTAGGGTAGCTAGTACCTTTCATCGCAGTACTTCATTTCCTGCTGTATAATATCCGGATCCATAAATAAGGTTAAGAAAATATACAACTAACATTTTTTTAGGATTTGCAGATCTGCGCTTAAACATTTTATTCATACATTAATAATTGGCTTCTGAATTCCATTGCTAGTATTTCGGTTTATTATACCCGGGTTGGAATCAACAAAGAGTGCTGAGTTCTAAGGGAGGCCCATTAGGAGTCTAAGTAGTTCCTTTGGTACTTTATGCTCCAGATTGCAGAATTTTCTCCAGTATCAGAGTCCTGCATCTTCTACTGCATGAACTCACTCACCGTTCTGCTCCAGGGATGGAGAATGAATCCCAAATTCGAGCTGAGAAGTCTCTCCATTGCGTTCTGGTTTTTTATGCATTTTTTTTATGGTGTCTCCTGCTTGTCAGTCATTTCTCTCATTAGGAAGTCTGAGTTTCTGCGAGTTTCGACTATGAATCGGTCTGCGAATCTTAACAGGCGTCAAAAATGAGTTCCTCTGTTCCCGCGGCATGAAAGTATTAATGTGTATCCTCACAGCTACATCTGGTTTGCGGTCCAGTTCTCAATTCTAGACCTTTGTCCTGATTTCTCACTATCCATCCCTTCCACCTTAGCTGCCGGAAAATCTGGTTCCATCCTGCAGTGCTTCCAGGTGACTCATAGCTGACTCATATACAGTATGTATCATTATTTTTCATCCTGTCCAAATTCATTAATATCTTCTGACAGGCTATGCCAAAGTCACTGCTGCGAGGACCGGATAGCTAATCGCTCGCGCATCGGATGGGTGTTCGGGAACTCTGAGTCTGCGGCGAGACTTGACGCATGAAACGTCAGCCATAATTCCCTTGCTGCAAACTGCAATGAGCTTTGCTTTGCTAAATAAGTTTGGATGTTCCTGTGGGCACTGCCCATCACGCTGTGACCTTAGCCTGCCGTTAGCGCAAGATCTTTTGCCATGGTTTTTCCCATCGGAATCTAAGAATAAAGGCTGTGTTTGAATATCCAGCTACAGAATCATTTTGCCTCCCTCGCCGCCCACCTAGGGCTAGTCCTGCATTTTTATGAAAACGATCTTCCCCAATCAAGCCCGCCAGCTCCATCGCTAGGCGACCGGCCCCTCCTTGGCAGCATTAGCGTGCTCTCGCTGTCAATTTTATGCAAATATTTTACCGCTTCAGTACAACTGCGTCACCTTTGCGCTCTCGAACAATGTAACAGCCTACAGGAGATCGCTTTAACAGCAATACCCCACACCTGCAACTGAAAGTCAGTATTTTTTAATAATTTAAATATGACTGCTATTACTGAAATAATTAGATGTTTACAGATGAAGGTGCTTTCTTCTCCTGAGGAACTCATGCCTATTGAAACGGTCCACTGTGTACACTGTGTATTCAGTCAAAAATCAAAGAGGCGACAAGACGGAAGCCTGGACTATAACGTTAGCGCCCAGGCTGTCGAACTCCAGCCGTTTGCTGACAGAAACGCTCTTTGTAGTTAAAATTCATTTTCCACTGTAAATTACCTCCTGTCACCAGCGACACACGAACCCCCCCCCCCCCCCTTCCTTAACCGCTACAGTGAACTTCTTGTACGCTCTAAAAAGTGACATCAAAGGAATTTAAAATCTGTAATGACGATCGCTCACCCCTGGCGCAGACAGAGCTTAGGTGCCGATTAGCCAGACTGGGCATGACACCATCCCTGATCCTCTCAAAAACTAAACGTCGCCACTAATATTTTCCGGAGTCTAGCAAGGTCTCAATTGCTGCATCTCTTGCGCTCTAAAGAAATACAGTCTAACGTCCTATTTCATAACAGAATGACTAGGGTTTTTATAAACCAGTAGTATAATGGTACAAATGTAGATGTTGCCAGTGACATACTGTTTTTGTTATTCAATTCAGAACATTCTCCCTCCTCAGTAATATCTAATCAGGCTACCATGTGATGGTATTAAACAGATTGTACTCACAAAAAGTGCATAGGATTCCTCGGAAACTTGGTATATAAGCTCGGCCAGCTGGATGACCTGGTCCAGCAGCTGGTCCTGGGAGATGGAAGGGCAGCGAGCCACATCGCCCTGATGGTCCATGCAGTCCAGAGGGAGACCGGGAGTCCCGGACTGGGTCAGCAGGAGGAGCCACCATGGGCTTACTGGAAGAACTGGCCGACATGATGCCCATATATGGTAGATATATACAATTTATATACAAGTGCCCATGCACAATTTATTGGTAGATATCAAACCTCAACACTCAGCGAGTAATCAATATCGTTTGCCTCCCTCAAAAAGAAAATCCCATTTCTGTTTGCAAAATAAAACACAAACAAACAGAGTTCAGGCTTTTATTACTTAACTTTCATTGGTTTACAATAAATTATTTGTAGGTAATTTGCGTTCTTAATGATGCTCCAAAATTGACCTCCCTAATTCTGTGGCCCATGGGGTGTCTTCAGGTGACCCTGGTGTCCTATCACTTAGCATGTCCTGTTATCTTCATCAAAACCCCCAAAATCAAATGTCATAAGTCCAGATACACTTGACGCTTCTCGGCATTGCTGGACACGATACCCCTTGAGTCGTTCATTCTCTGTGAAATGCAGTCCTGTTTCCTGCATCAACCACCCCTGCTGAAGGCTTATATATGCAGCTTAGTTTGTGTGATGCATTAACTAAAAGCCTTTATGTTCTCTGCAGGTTTTCGAAACCATAATCGCAACAGCGTATCTCATAACGCACCTGTGCTCTTACCTTACGCATCTCCGACAGCCGTGTCAGCACAGGTGAAGGCTTGTTTGGAGGGCTGATCACTCACTTTCTGATGCTTTAGGGGGTGTTCTTCCAAAATAAACTGTACTCCTCTCCTTACACTGGTATACTTTACGTATAAGATGCAGCCCCACACGTTACATGAGGAAAACATGCAACCCCCCCCCCCCCCAACATACACATACAAACACAAACTATTTAAATGAGGACCTTCCATTCATTTCTATGGGAGAAAGCGTAATCCCAACCACCTTTAACTGCTACCCAGCCCTAAACGTAACCATATGTAACCAAACAAAATATAAGTCTTTTGGCATTTTTACTTTTTAAAAATTTGAGGTGATCCAGTTTGGCGACCTGAAAAATGTCACCAAAAGTAAGGAAGGAACAGTGAATTGAGAATAATAGAAGAGTGATATTTTATTTATCTCTTTGGGGAAGTTCTTTTTTTTCCATGAGACTCACAGAGAGGTGAGAGCTTGGGGGTCACCATGCAGGGTCGACCAGCGTGCAACTGGAGTAACTGGGAGTTATGGGCCTTGCTCCAGGACCCAACGGTGACATCAGCCTGCCAGCCCCAGGGTTTGAACCAGTGACCTTCCAAACACAAGCACACAATCCAAACCCACTGCGCCACACAGCGCCCCCATGCTGGTACGGACTGCCATTACGCCCGGTAGGAATGCTGCAGGTTCACTGTGACCCTGTATAAATATGAATATTCAAATGATTGTTGTTATCACTGTTTATTAGTTTGCTGAGTTTTGCCAAGGTATGCTTGGTTTCAAAGATTTTTTTTTCTCCTTTGACCAAAGCTGAGAGCTTCCGGAACATTCCCTCACGTTTACAGCACAATTCGCCACAGGAGAACATGTCTTCAAGAAATGGGATCTCTTAGGGTAACCCCCAAATTAAAAAATAAAAAAATAAAATTCCCTTTGGTCGAAGGCTGGGAGCTTGGATGACTCACAATGCAAATTTCACGGGACATAGTGGTGCCAAACAAGAACACTACTTAATAAAACTATTTCACACAGGAATACTGGAATAAGCTAGAGTAGGCGTATGGGGGAGTTCATTAAATTGTGCATATTGCAAATTTGCCCTTGATTACTGCACTGTATGTTCTGCATATTTTATTTTCCCCTACCATATTTTTATGGCTTAATCCAATTGGAGAGTGAGAATGGATGATTATGGTTGGCCGATTATGTAATTAAAACCTGCTTTGTTCGGCGCTGCAAATTTCAAGGGCACTGGTCTGGATGGCTCCGCTTTACACTGGGGAGAATGGTGAGTGAGAGAGGAGTGAGTGTCTCCTTCCTGACGGTATGGGAAAATCGCATTCGAGCGCAAAACGGATGCATCGTCGTTGCGGTAAGAAACAGCCGTATGTAACAGCAGCGGCTGTGGGCAATAATGAAAAAAATCTATTTGTCAGTAACAATTGTTCATTTTCGAGACACTCCCAAACATATTTACAGAGAGCATTACACGCATTTACACCCATAATTGACGTAAGGTTACGGGCTAAATAGAATTTATTTTCAATTGAGTTACGTTTTCATTTATTTATAGATTGCACTCTTCAAGATTAGATAGAATCACAGTTAATCATTTATGAAATAAGATTTGCAATCCGGCTGTTCAGTTTTCTAAGTTGATTTGCTTCTTTTCTGGAAATATAAAAATAAGTGTAGTTGTTTTCAATCAAAAACCACACCAGTCTTAAAAGTGAAAAACAACAAGCTGTTTGATTTTTCCAGAGTCAAAAACAATTTGTCGCTTGTCGTCATGGAGATCACAGAGGGGCCTGGAGGAGACAGAGCCTTTGGGAGCTGGCAGAAAGGGAACTGGAGATGAGCAGGGCTACGGAAGAGCTGTCAGGCCAGGTTTACCTATTCATTCATGCCACCCCCCAGTTCCAAGCACCTACCACTGACTCACTAAAAGAGTGCAAAGTCATCTTGAACATAGACCATTTTCCACACCCGTGTGCGTTTTGTGTTTTGCTCTCCTCGGTTTGATCTTTCATGGATAGCTCTGCTGGTATTGAATGTACATTTGATTTATTTAGCAGAGACTTTAATCCGAGGCAACATACATTTTTTGAGAAAACAGCATCAGCCGGTGCCTGGAGCTTCTGGTGGTCTTTCTAGAGAGCGCAACAGTGAAATCACTCTGCGGGCCCTGGGATTTGAACTAGCAACCTTATGATCACAGGATCAGCATCCTAACCTGCTGTTAGGAGCCCCCCGTATTACTTGATAATGAAATCCCCATGGGATTTGAACCAGAAACCTTCTGATCATAGGCATCAAGTCCTTACCTGCAGTGCCATGCACCACAATAGACTATTAAGGGGACAGGAATCAGCCGTCAGGGATGAGGTGTGAGGTAAACAATAATGCCCCTTTACCCCTGCTGAGCCCATCCTGTAACAGCAGGGGTCTCTGTGTCATGCCAACCAACCAAGAGATCTCCAGCAATATAGATGCAACCATGCACAAAAAACACATTTACCATGAAAGTACATAAAGGTGTGAAAATCCTGCTGAATGGCTGCTCCTAATGGATGAGTGATCTCAAACAATAATCAAATCAGCGAGAAAGGCTGTCATTTATTTGAAAAGAAGCACTTTTGCAATTACTGCCCCGCTGTATTGGTTACTCAAAGGACAAAGGGCAAAGCAGTGAGGCATTGGCTGGCGTGTAATTATAATAAACGACAACATGCATTTGCTGTTTGGACACAACTAATGAGTTGGTAATTGCTGACTGACAAACTTCGAGAGAAGGTTTTTAGACCCAGGTAGCTAGAAAATGAAATAATAACGACTTGGGAAGTAAGAGGTGCAAACATTTGCTGCCTCATACTATCTGCTCGGAGCTCCAAGCTCCGACCGTGTCACCGCCAGTTTCCCTGCTGATGGTGCTCAGGTGGGGATTAACATCCTGCTCCAGTAACCAGGTGGGATCCCTCCTGCGGGTCCTGGGCAGAGACCACTATGTGCCAAACAATCCTGACAGCAAATTCTGAGATAACAGCTTTATTTTCCATTTACACAAGTACGCGTACATCGGAATGTTTCCTTTTGCATATCTCATTTTGCTGTCCTTTGAGACATATGGGCACATCTATACAGTTGAGAGCAAAGCCTGAGGTTTCAGATCATAGGCACAACCCATAGTGGCCCAGCCCACTAAGCCCACTAAAAGCCACACACTAACCACCATAAATATGAGCTGTATGCTGGGTGCTGGATTCTAGTCTTGTTTAATTTTTTAACTCTTATGACTCAGCTTGAGAAATTTTTTCACCTTGATGTACTTTCATGGTTACGCTGTATTCTAACGAGATGCTGGTGCAATTAAAACATGCCGAGTCCATATTGATGCTGTGAAGGGCCTTAACCTTGATTTGTGGTTCTCTTGGCTTCAGAATGAGAAACAGCACTGTTGGGGTTGGGACCTTGATTAGAACTCTTTCACCAGTGGTACAACAACCTGCCGCATCTCAAAGCAGCCAGCGATGGCACACGGACATGAATATTTATTTTGTCCAAGAATACTCAGGCCAATTAGTGTGGCATGCTCACCCTCCTCAGGGGACTGACTGACAGCGCTAACAATCAATCCAGGAACTTTGAGCTTGGATCTGATTAACCCCTGCCTGTAGAATACTGTGTCTAATGGCGCTGTTGACGGGCAACGATGTGCAGCACATGATGCAGAGATGCGACACGTGGGGCCGCTAGCGCGTGCACATACACGAGAAACATCATGCGACGCATGCAAACATGCGCATCTCGAATCCCTAGGCTTTTTCTACATGTGAGAGCGGGCGAGAGAGAAATTAATTCCTAACCAGATCAGCAAAGGCTTGAAGCTGGAGACAGAACTTTTATTAAAATTATTAAAAATAAAACGAATGAGGGAAAAGACAGGCGTTCTGAAAGGTGAGACCTTAAAGTCAGATTTTAGGCCCAGGTATATAGTCTCTTGAGGAAGGAATTCTCGTGCCATTTTTTCGCTGTTTTTGTGTCTGGGAGAGCATTTGTGATGTCCAGGAAGATAAACCAAGGGCTTTGCTGCCACGTGGTGATTCTCGATGAAGCTGCCATTTTTTTTTTTTTTTACCAAGGAACAAGAGGTCATAGAAAAATAATTAGCTGACGATCGACCTCGTGATATCAATGAGCTGGATAGCCTTGGTCAGAACCCTCAAGAAAGAGCTTTACCGTATGGGCATACATCACGCCCACATAAGGCCAAAGACGTTACTAACTTGGGGTCTCTGCAGACATTAAGCGGAATCGGTGTAATATCCGCTACCCCTGTGGTCAGAAGAAGCGGGATTTTTTTTTTAAAAAATTGCAATAATGCATTTATGAATCCCATCTGCTAAGCTTATTGTTCTCTATGCCTGTTTTTATTTTGCCGCTTTTCCATCATAATTTTAATATTGCAGTAATAAGGTTTTCATATTGGTTAACTAGATGAACTCTTGGAGTTGCTCGAGGTTCATCCTGTAACCACTTTTATGGTTATTTTTTGTGGGAATGAATAATAATGAACAGAAAAATTAGTGCTTTTCGTTATTACGAAGTTGAAGATGGGGGAAAAAAAAGCCTGTTATTTTGTTGTTGTGTGCAAAGATCTCTGAGACTCCTGGAAACATTTGTATAATTAAGCCTCTGTTTGCATTATTGTATATAGGTTTCAATTAAAATGATATTTGTTTTGAGAACAATAAAATGAACAAAAGCGCCTGACAACATTGAAAAATATATGCAGCATCAAATGTTTCATATTTATTCCAGGAAAATATTTTGCCTAGAACCGCAGTTCATTTTATATATATAGTGAACTGTATAGTGGTAAAATACTGATGCATGCCTGGAACATATAACTCTTAAGATCATGTAACACGTATGAAAAACCAGGCTGGTCAATGGTCATATATGAATAGTCTCTCCATGTGGGTGTTGGGTTTGCTGTGTGAGCGTCACATGTGGTCATGTATAGCTACAGTTTTTTTCCATGTGTTTTCAATGATTGTTGGGTCCAATATCACTGCTGGAAACTTTCTTTGGCCACAAATATACACTGAATCTTGGTCAGGCATAATATTCTATCTCTCTATCTTATCCAAAAGATAAAAGGGAGGCAAAAACACGGCTGGGTCCACTTCAGATTCAAAGCGAACCTCTTGACAGCGGCGAGTGAGATCCTCCTGCAACCCCTGAAAACAAATAAACAAGAAAATAAACGGTCCATTCCCCTGGGCAGCCATTTTGAGCAGCCTCCTGCTCTCTGCCCATCGAGAGCCTCCGATGTTGACTGAGCTACCGTCCCACTAGGAGCTGCCGTGAGACACTACCGGAGTGACGGTGCCGGATTTGGGATGCGCTGCTACTTCACCTCTCGCTTAATTTGCGCGATCTGCGTCCCTGTGATAAGATGCCCTCCTTTCTCCACTGAAGCTGTCCTGCAATGGGCATGCTGTCTCTCTCCTGAGAAGGCTCCAGGTGTTTGACTCCTCTGGACCCCCAACCCTGCCACAAGAAGCCCCCCACCCAGGTTTGCACCCGCCGGAACGTACAAGCAAGTAAATGAGGACAATTAGGAAGCTGATTAGCGGGAAGGCTGTGGAACGAGCTGCTTTTCTCGGTCTTTTTTTCGCCACCCTTCCTCAGAGCTAACATGCCGTGGGCTGGCGTTGGCAGATCTTCCACGCCGGTGCGAGGAACTGGAGCCGAAAGCCAAAAATCGCATTGGTCATGCCACCCCCCCCCGCACCACCGCGGGCCTTTGTGAGACTATGCAGGCTCACGAATGAAGCAGGCTTCTCAGTGGGGCGGCGGGGTGGGGGGGGTTTCGAAATGAGTTTCACGTACGGCCTCGAGGGTGAACGCCGCCGATCCCGTCGCCAGACTCTGGCTCTGCCGTACTCCGAGGCTTGTTTTCGATTTTACCGAGGCTCGTTTGCTGATGGCTTTGAAGCTCGGCGGCGTTGAAAGAGAGGCTTAGCTCAATTCCGGAGGGATTCAGCAGAGGCTCAGATTCGCCTGGTTTACTGGAAAGCGGCTCCTTAGGACCCGAAACAATGGGCGCTTTAAAGTTCCCTCGAGGTACACCTACTCAAAACCCATCCACGTATAGCTTACCTCAAGTCCTCATTTATAAATATAACATTTTGTTACCTATAAGATGCTCATAAACACTTCTCTGGACCTCTAAAGTCCCTGAAATGGTCCTCCTGGAGTTCATGTGTAAGCTCTCCATGGCCCCGTGGTTGGGGTGTCAAGGTTTAGGTTAAAAAAGTCGCTCCAGATGGCATTTCAGAGATGCTTCATGAATAAGCAGGTCGAACTCTTGGGGCCTCTTAATCCCCCGCTCTTCTGGAGTGTCTTCATATTCCAGGATGATACTCCTGTTTGACCTTTCCTCTGGACCGTCATGCATATTTTAACTGCTGACCAACCCCCCCCCCCCATGCCCCCCCCTGCCCAAGCTCTTCACGACGTTCATCTCCCCAGCGTCCTCAACGCCTATCCATCAACATTCTCAATAATCCTGATCATCTGGCTTGCTTTATTCAGTCCTCTTCAGCCTTTGAGAGGGTTAGGATTGCGACGTCTTCAGTTCCCTTTCATGCTCCATGCGATGCTTTGATCGATGTTAGTCTTTTTTGCGACGCGGGGTTGCATTATTTTTCTTACCGACCACCCTTTCCATGATTGTCCCTACGAATGCAGGTATTCCGGACTTCGTGAATGGAGAGGAACTCACCTTGGTCCACGTTTCAGGCTCTTTTCCAGCTAGCTAAATGAGCTCAATTCACACCAAGAGCCCAGACAGAAGTGACTAAAGGAGGAATGCCCAAAAGCTACTTTAATTGGGACCAAAAGGGCACTCGACCGGTGGGCAGGGTGAGTCACCACAGCGCAAATGGCGCTGAGTATGCTGCGGAGGACAGACACGCTGAAGGCTCCGTTTCGCTAAGAGTTAGCAAAGCAACTGATTGTTCCACACTTCGCGGTTATGCTGTCAAGGTTACGCCGTGCTGGACAAAGAAGAAAGGCCATGTCTTGAGCTCTAGACTGGCACACACAGGTGATTGGCAGGTAACATTTTGAATGCACTGGCAGTCTTTCCAGTATGTCAAGACCTCGTCAAATGAGGTGAAGTCATGTAAAATAAATAAAAAAAATCCAGCGAAAAATAAGGCCAAATGCATCAATAACAGGCTCACATGGTATGTCAGCGGTTGCTGTTGTGTGCCTGTATTATGCCTCTCTCACATGACTCACTCCGACACCTTCTGGACATCTCACATATGGGCTCATTCATGCCTCTTCATCCAGTTAAAATTGCTTAAAGTTCAGCCACATAAAAATGCTGGATCCGGGGCCAGCAAAGCAAGCAGTGGAGCCTGCAGAAAATTTTGTTTTTGGTGGCCATCAGGGGCCAGTTATATTTATGGGGTTGGCCACACTGCACCATGTCTTTTCTATACTCCCGCTTAGATAATAAAATAATCCATATTTCATTTTTATTATTTTGATATGGGGTGGCTGTAGGGTCGGTCACTCCTGAAAGCAAGCATGTAGCTAGGAAATGTGACTGCGATGATTCAGAATCGACGTGAAGCAGCCGTGCGATGAACCCAGGAAGAGGACAGCATGGAAATTGTTAATTGGTGGTTCCGGAACATGATGACTTGCTTATGCTGCATTGTGGGACTCGGAATTCTTTATGACAAAGTGACTGCAGGCACCTATGAGTAGAGAACACAATCGGCATGGCGTCCAAGGTAGCTATGCTTCACAGTGGGAGAACCATGGCAAAGACTGGAGATGTGGCCAACTGCAGGGAAAGCAAGGCTGTCGGGTTCCGGATTGTTCCGACTCATGAGCTAAGTATATGCCAAAAAAAGAGAGGAATGGGGAAAAACAGAGGTACAAGCAAAAAATAATAAGTACAGAAATGAACACAAATCTCTTTCTCAGAGAGCAGCAAATAGGCTGGTTCATCTTATTTTAATTAGCTCTTCCTCTCTCTAGTCAATTTAAATTTGACGTTCAGTTGATGACACGTGAGGCTAGTTAACATGCAGGTTTAATGGACCTGGTTTACGTAGCCTAAATAAGCCTGTCCCCTCTCTTGTTAAAATAAATTGGAAGTTTATTTGCTGACGCGTAAGGTGAGGTAATTTGCAGATTAAATGTGCTTCCGGCCCCTTCTGTCTCGCTCTGACCCCTGCTGGTGTTACTGCATGCCTGACTGACATCTCTGCCTGAATGACTGACCACCACCTGCAACAAGATCGGTCCGGGAATGGGGTCACTCTCATACCTGCCTGCACCCCGTCTCCACTGAGAACCTCCCAGCACTCTAGGAAACATGACAGCGTCATCATCTACAGACCCTTGGATCGAGGGAACCTCTGCATTATCAACATTGAGGAAGTCAGCTTTTCTAGGCATATTGCAACTCTATCCAGATCCTTGCAAATCCTGCAACAGATTAATACTTTGCATTCATAGACATGCTTGTTATTGCCAGGGCTCAACACCAGGGTGAATTATGATGGACATTTCGATCAAAACACATTTCTCTCTTAACACAGACATGGAATTTAGAAACATTTTTTTTTTTCCGATCAAAACATTTTGGCACGGAGGCAGACGAGTCTTGGCAGGAGCACGTTTGTCCGTGTACGGACAGGTCAAGAATCCCTGGTTATGGATCTTAGATGCTGTCCTATTATGTTGTATAATTTCTTTTTATAACACTGTTACTCGACCTATAAACTCTTAGCTTGTAAATCGCTAAGTCAATACACGAAAATGGTAATGAAGGAACTTGGCATTCAGCCTAGTTGAGCCCAGGACAGTGCAGGACCTCTCTCGACGGCGATGCCAAAGCAGGCTGGGATATAGATGCTGTCTGGGGTGGTCAGTCAGGGACACGTTCGCCTTCCTAACGGCATTCATTAGGCAGCCAGGGAGGGGGGATACAATCACCGCGGTACTCAGGGCCTCTAGAACAACCTCCTTACGGAATACAGACCCAATAACAGAGCCCGAAAGGCTCAGAAAATCGTATCGGTAATGAGAGAAAGAATAGGTGGACTAGGGTCACTCCTGACTGGGAAGTGGCAAGGTGCTTTGAGGTGACGGAAGCTGTCAGTTACCCGTGCATGACTTCACCAGAAAAAAGAAACTAGAAAAAATAAATAGAGAGGCAGCCATTGCTGTTGTTCGCCTGGATTGTTTCGTCTTTAACGCACTCGCTGATGGGCACAGCTGCGGGAGTGTCTTTGTGCTAGCTGCCTTTGTCACCGTCCCCCGAGCGTGATCCGCCCCAACGGCGCGTGTGTTTGACTCGTTGCGTTTGAATTCGAAGCGATCCGGTCCGCCTTTGAGATTCCCGGAGGAGTGCGGCTGATGGCTTTGAGGAATCACGTTCCCCAAACCATGAGCGGACCCCCCCCCCACCCCCCGCCAAACACTTCCCGCACCTCCACCCCCACCCACAGTGACAATAAACTGGTAACACTACGCTGTGACTCCCATGGTGGAGGAACTTAGCGAAAGTTTGCATTGCAGCTCCATTCATCCATCTGTTCATTTTTCATAGGATCACAAAAGACTGCAACCTGTCCCGGGGGTGGGGGGGGGGCACCGGGCATGAGGCAGGGGACAGACAGAGCAGGATATTGCTCCATAGCTGGGCACATGCTCACACGCTAAGGGTAACTGACACCCATCCACCATATTATAACATGCTTTCAGGAAGTTGGATTAGCTCCTGGAAAACCACACAAAATGAAACCCTGTGCCCATGTGGGGCTGCAGTGCTGCCCGTGGTGCTGCCCGCGGTGCCAACCTGTATACCACTGCAGTTTTAGTGCCACATAAACGCCCTGCCTTTCAATAATACTTTATCTTTTCTGCTACATACCAACACCAAGGACTACATTCGTTGCAGAAGGCAGCTATCAGTCTGAAGTCCTGCCCCACATTTAAGTGTGTGGCAGCTAGGGGGCGCTGTCCACTAGAACTTAAAATGGACAACTCCCCCATTTCGAGGAGGAGAGGTGAGTAAACGAAGAAGTGTGCTGTTCAGGTCCGGCTCTCACTGCCACGAAGAAGCTTCCCCACAGAAAAGAATGCTGCTCGAACGTTCCTCAGTCAGAGGCTGTCAAATAAATCTCACTATAACGTGGCACACCCAAAGCATTTGTACATTTCTATGGCAACGGTTACTGCCTAAAATTCCTTCTTTGCAAATTTCAATGCAATTTGTCATTGATTAACAAGAATACTGACAGTCTCTTATGTTCAAGTTAACTTCAGAGATAGAAATGTTTCGGTCCTTTGTTGGCAAACAGAGTTTTTAGAAAGATCTAAGCATCGGGACAACTGTGTGGTGAGATGTGGGGCTTAAGTTCAGCTTATTAGTTTATTCATACTGGGAACAGATGTGGGAGATGGAGGTTGAAAGAGACATTGTTTCTTTGGAATGTGTAGGGTGACATTGTTGATGGCTGTTTCAAAAATGTCCAGCAGGTTTTTGAATTTGCAACCTTCAAAATCGAGGTGCGACATAAAAGGTGCACAAACCTGACCTTCGGGTAAAGCCGAGAGATCTTCCGAGGATTTGTAAAGAACAGTTTGTTTTGCTTCTTTGTGAAAAGATCTGTTTACCTGTCTCGTGTTTACAAAGGCTAATCCTGTTTGGAGATGCCCTTCACCTCATGTTCACTAGGTGGTGCTCAAACCTCACCACGCTCCCTCTGCCAAACGACGACTGGCTTTTGTTTAAAAAAAAATAATAACATGCCAAAAGTAAAACAAACATATTGCATGGCATAATAAGTCTAATCAGAGGGAAGAAGGACTCAACTTTTGCACACAGACAAAGGCTGTAAGTCATGTAAAAAGTGCGATCTGAAGCTTTATTTTCTTCCTGTGTCTGTTTTGTGATGAATTATGCATTTATTTCGTCCCTTCGGACACATTCTCATTGTTATGTTTACATATTGTGGTAATAGGTGTTTTGCAAAATGGGATGATTTCAGGCTATGAAGGGAATGCTGTAAAAATTTCATATTAATGTGCCACGAACAACCTTTGTTCCTGACAAAGCAATAAGAGACCGGTGACCTGCGATTACAATGGTAAAGGCAAATCTCATAATCATAGACATAGTCATCTAGTTCTCGAGCACTCCTTTAAGAAAATGATTCCAGGAGAGCCTTAGTTTCCCCTCAGTGAACAGAGCGCTGAGTACGTGAAGGCGGTGAAGCCACAGATATCGGATCAGCGGCCCGGGGTAACTATGCCAGCTCACGCTCTAACACCGGACTGAAATTAATTAGCGGAGGGCCACGGACACGTGACGAATGTTATGGACCATGTTGCTTTATCAAATTCTCAGCTCCCTATTACTTTCAATCAGGCTAGTCGCCCGTGAAATGGGGTTTCGTATGACGTCGAAAATATGCCGTGTTCCTCTTCCCTGCTGGGCTTTCACATGGATGATCAAGGCACTTACTGTAATGTCTACGACGTCGGGCGATAAGGAGAAGGAAAAGAGACTCAACAGGTTACATCATTTAAATCCCAACACATCCGACGCTCTTGTCATTCCAGTCCGGCCAAGGCCTTAATCTGCATTCATAAAGCCCGACTCGACAGGTGAACTCTGATTTTTTCTGATCAGAGATGAATGACCTGGAAAACACAGATGTGTTTCCGAGAGGAAGAGTTCATTGTCAGCTATATCATTTGCTGTTTAATAAGCTATTAATTTGCTACCTTAAGAAATTTCATTGACTATTATTGATAATATATAGCACACAATTATCATATTGGACCAGGGGACCACCTGTAGATCGCAAACCAACATTGGTTTAAGAAATCCAGCACTCCCAGTACAGTTATCCAATAGGTCAAGCAAGAACAGCCCCAAACAATCCACCACACCCTCCTCATAAATGCAGCCAGAAAAATACGACACCAAACACTGGTCCCAGCCAAATGATTTTCTCTCTCTTACTAAATGCTGGTGTGGCTGTTTTTCACCATGCTGCAAGTCAGGCTAAAAAATAGCGTCCATTTCAACACCTGGCCCAGCAATTATGCTGTCAGAGCAAAGCTTTCTGGAAACCTGAAGGCTCTGAATAGAAGAGTACAAATGTGGCAGTTTTTATTTAACTTAAACATTTAAGTGGGTGTAATACAAAGCTCTTTCTGGTGGACTGCCAGTCGACACAGTGCGATTTCATTCATTCGCATGTGTTCCTCATAATTTAATAATAACAAAAATGCTTCATAACTTCTAAAATGTCTAGAAGTATTGAAATGAACCCACTGGCAAAAATAGTTTTGACAGCAACAGGAAATATTTTGACTGTAAGGATAATTTCAACACTTTAGGCAGAGGCAATTAGTTGCCAGATTTTTCTTTTTCATCTGTTCATGTTCCGATACCTGGAAAGAAGCTAAACAGAACAAATAACTGCGCATTAGAGGCCTAAGTATGCACTGTCTGGAACAAGACCTTCGTTAGCTGCTAACAACCCTCTGATGGTGGTTTTGTGGGGCGTGGGGGGGGGTTGTTCTGTTGAAAAGCATTGTGAGTAAATGTCAATGATTAAGTTATTTGGTCAATCAGGGCTGGAAAACAAGGCATGTGGGAATCAGAAGAGACAAAATGCTTCTCTCCATTATGCGACACTCTGTGAACGGCATATATGGATCAAACTTAGTGATACGATTAGAAACAGAGGCATCTGTTGTCTCATTTTGATGGGGTTGTAAAAATTTTCATTCATTCAATTTCACGTTTAGTATTTAATATATAGAACAAGCTTATAGATATGCATCTATAGAGGCATGGAGAGAAGAGATGAAGAGAGATGCAGACTGTGTGGCTACCCCGCATGTCAACACCCCACGAAGCAGATGAATGAGTTTCATTTCCCCCCGCAGTGACAGCAGAACATAGCTTGCCTTGTACCATTAACTGCCACTGGCTGATAAACGTGCTCAGTATAGGCACTTTTCCACCGAAATTAAAGAGCCTAGTTCCTGGTTCCGAGTTCTTGGGTTGTCCCGGCCGGGAACTTATGTAGTTCCTGGCCTCTTTCGTTTGTTGTCTAGGCTAAATAAGCATGGCAGTTCCTAGGTTAAACTTCACACATAATTTCATACGAATCGAAACCGCAACCCACAACATGTTTATGGCTGTTCATTAAATCTGGCCAAATAGATATTTCATTTTCCACAGAATGAAAAACAATGTAACATTATTTTGCTAATAAGCACTGGCGAGTTTCACTGCCAGCACTGCTTATTGATCAAATCTGGAAATGGTATTCATTCAAAAAGGTATTCATTAATGCATTAAATGTAATTAAGGTACAAGACTAATTTCATCTGCTCAACTTTTGCCCCACTATTTCTATCTCTTTTCCCAGCACCTCCACCTAGCTTAAAAGTTAGCGCTGGTGCTTTTGTGCAACCAATCAGCAAGTCTATGGCTATAAGACTATGAAGCAGTGTTAAGTTTGGCAAGAATTTTTTTACTTAGTATTAGTCTCAGTCACTGAAAATTGTAGTTGGGTTAAAGTAACATTTTAGTCTTTTCTTTTAACTTTGTTTGAGTTAAGATTTAGTCAGTGGAACTTTTAGTCTAATTTTAGTTAATTTTATAGTCATGATACTGAAATAGATTTTGCTACAGGATATTTCTCCTGGCTGTATATATTCCCTTGAGAAGCAAACATGTATGAAAAGTATACTGTATGCTTCAAGATCACTCAAGCTCCTGTAAGTTTGCTATTTCCTCTTCAACTTGTTCATATTTTTGGACACTGCTACAGTCACACCGTCTCATTTGTAAAAAAAAAAATATTGGATTAGATTATGACATGAATGTGTATACTTTTTATCAAGAGGTCTGAAGTATCTAGCAACAGAGGGGAAACAAAATGGCTAATGTAAACAACTCATGCATATCATATGAAAGAGTAGGTTTTTGTCACCACTGTCAGGTTTTCTGTCTGACGGTGGTGACATAAACCTTCAAATGGTCCTCAATGGAGGCTAGAATATAATTGTTGATCATAATAAATACCAATATGACCTGCAATGTTTCATTAACCTCTTTTGTATTTTTTATTGAATTCCCCCTATATTTCTTCCATATCGTCCAACCCTAGGGGAGGGGGTGCCTTCCCTCTCTCTCTCTCAATTCACTTTTATGCCACGTTCATTTGGCTTACCTCATCCACCATTCACAACATTCCCCCCAAATCCCCCTCCCCTCCCAATCATTACACTGAACTTTAACTTTATGTTGACAAAAACAAGTAATAACTGAAGAAAATGCCCATTTTATGAAAAAAAAAAAATGAATACAAAATGAGGTATATTGCTGAACAGCCAAGACCTTGGTCTATAAAGATATACCCTCAGATTTTGTAATTTAAGTAACTTTTTATTTTCAGAATTAAAACCTGTTTTAAATTCCCAAGAATCAGTGACCCATCAAATGTAACTGTATGTTCATTTTATACTGTGATAACAATTTTTGATATTAGGACATCAAAAGACCTATCAAACACCCATTTAACCATGTGCAAAACATCCATCCATCCATCTCCTACCTCTTTTCTGGGTCGGGTCACTGGGGCAGCAGTCTAAGCAGGGAAATCCAGACTTCCCTCTCCCCAGCCACTTCGTCTAGCTCGTCTGGGGGAATCCTGAGGCGTTCCCAGGCCAGCCAAGAGACATAGTCCCTCCAGCGTGTCCTGGGTCTTCCCTGGGGCCTCCTCCCAGTGGGACATGCCCGGAACACCTCACCAGGGAGGCGTCCAGGAGGCATCCTAAGCAGATGCCCGAGCCACCTCATCTGGCTCCTCTAAATGCGGAGGAGCAACGGCTCTACTCTAAGTCCCTCACGAATGACCGAGCTCCTCACCCTATCTCTAATAGAGAGCCCAGCCACTCTGCAGAGGAAACCAATTTTGGCTGCTTGTACTCGTGACCTCGTTCTTTTGGTCACTACCCACAGCTCGTGACCATAGGTGAGGGTAGGAACGTAGCTCGACTGGTAAATCGAGAGCATTGCCTTTTGGCTCAGCTCCTTCTTCACCATGACAGACCGATGCCTGTTGATCTCCTGTACCCTTCTTCAAAAACAGACACAATACAGCAAAATTGCTGAAACAACAAAAAGGGACATTAGTGTGGAATTTAGGGCTTTTAATCTTATGTGTCTTTCCTTCTGTTTACTAGATACAGTTTACTTATTTTGGTTTAGTTTCAGAAGATACTTCTTTCCAAGACAGCAGAGAGATATTATGGTCAAATGTACAGGTCAGGCTTGATGTTTTTACTGGATCTTCTGCCCTGATGCTGACAAATATGTGAACCTGTTTATCAGACTCTTATGCAAGATGGGGGAATGAAATTAGACACTTGGAGAGAGCGGAGGGGTGGAATATTGACATCATCATTACTATAGATTGGCGTTGGTTTTTAGACAACATGCATCATTATCCTCCTCTCTTACTTCCCCAAGCTACACCCATTCAGGAGTTCCAAGAGCAGTCATGCAGGTCCCAGTTGCTATACTTGGGGAGGCATATTGACAACGATGTAAAGAAAATCCCACTTTCACAGTTTTATTGATTGCGGATGCAGCGAGAGCTTTAATTGATTTGCTCTCCCACATCAACAGCATAATCTCTTGGCTCCAAATAGTGTATCTTTTGAGTCACGGGAAATTTTAGGGCTGGGAAAACAACATGCTTTGTGGGAAAGTGTTGGTCGAAATGTGCAAATGAGACCTGCTGTTATTAGGAATGTAGGTTTATATGAAGACTTTAGTTTTCGTTCAAGACAGCTGTGCTTTAAGCAACTATTTAAATGCAAACTCTCCTATCTTGAAATTTAAATGTTAGTGATAATTATTCTGGGAATTTGAAATCTGTTAGTCGTCCAGCCTATCAGAGCTCGAAAATCTACTTAGGTCCAAATGTGTGATATTACTTGTCTCGCACATACACACAGTTGGAGATAATGTCTTTTTGCTGTTGTCTGTTGGCTATTAACCAAGAGACAAATCAATCAAGATTCTGCCTGAAAAATACTTGTCGAGGACTGGTGGAAATATCTTTCAGAAGTGGAGAGAAGTCCGCACCATGCCAGGCACAATGATCCCACCATTCCCGGGGTGGGAATGAGACACATTCGGTGTCTGACAGATGGACCGCTTTTCAGGCCGAATGGGAACCATGCACAACCACGCGTGCCGGTGGCATGACTGCTCAGCTGTCCTTCCCCTCTCGTCCTGCTTGCAGTGGGTCTTTTCTCAATTTTCTTGGTTTCCCTGTGCCAGGTTTGAAGGCTCCTCTCCCATCCATCTGTCCCTGTCCTTTGCTGCTCTCGTTTCTACAGATACATCCCATGTTCATTTCTTCACCTCTTCCCCACCTTCACTGAAGCCCCTCCAGCATGCTCACTGGCCCTTTTTTACTACTGTTCTCATTATAAGCCTTCCTACAGTCAGGGGCTTATGTGCCTTCCTTTCTCCAAGGAGTACTGCGCCTCTCCCTCCAGAGGCTCTTGGATGTGTTCAAGAGCGGTATGGTGGCTTGCCAGACAAAGAGGAGGGTGGGCTGGACCACACACAGGTTCTGTGAGGTCTACGGACCTGCTTTTCTGTGCTGGATTGGGCTCAAAGGCTCCTACAGGAGTCTAGAGCAAACAGGGTAGTGTTGTAGCCACCCTCCTATGACCTGCTGTCAAAAAGTAAAAAGGACAGCAGATAAAGAGTGATTCTCGCCTCACAATCCAAAGCGCTTCAAAACCCCAGCGAGGGAAGTAGAGGAAATCCAGGGGAACAGTTGTCTAGCTTCTGGGTTGACTGTCAAAATCAGAGGAACCTCTTCTTCTCTTCAGGCCTGGTCTTGTGTCTTCAAGGCCTTCAGTGAACTGGGGCTGTGTGCTGGGCAACACGTCGCGAGTTTAATGAGCCATTTAAAACATACAGTACAAGTGCAGAGGGACCAGAAACACAAACGGATGGGGTAGTTAAGCCAAAGCTACTGGCATATAGGTTGCCTTGCGCTGCCATGGCTCATTTGGTTATGTATGTCGATCCGCAGCCTTGGATTGGGGCAAAACTGCATTCTGAGCTCTAATTTTTGATCTCCTCTTTTATTTACATCCATTAAACTTTTATAGCTGCTAATCCAGTATCGGTGGATGGCTACTCTGAAGCCATTGTCCAGAAGCATGGCGTTCAAGGCAGAGGACACTGTGGGTAGGGTGGCTACCTAATCCATGTCAGGAGGGACACTGAGCTACTTCGGGTTTTACAAACTACTTTCAAACTGAAAGGCTCCTGTGCTCGGTTAAGTAGTTCAGCTCTTCTTGTGCTTTGACTGGTTTGTTTCCTTGATTGAAAGACTCATCCAGCTGTTTCACATTAGCATTAGTGACACATGCATGATTATAGGAGACTGACTAATCAGCACACAGCGAGAATCGGTGCTTTAGTGAAAAACGAGTCCTTTCAATTGAAATGGTAGAAATGGTAGTTTACAAACCCTGTTGTAGCTCATAGTGTCCCGCCTGACTTGGGTTAGGTGGTCACCCTATCTGTGAGTGACATGCCATTGCAGGACACACAATCACGCGCACACACATAGTGCACACACATTCGCACGGTAGAGGAAATTTATGGTCAATGAGTCACCACATTTTTAGCAGGAATCCACAGTGACCCAAGAAAAACATGCAGAATTAAAATAAATTAAAAAACCTCACTGAGCTGAGGGTCAGAGTTGAATCCAGCTACAACAATACCCACTTACTCATTGTTCTTTCCACTCTGATAAAGTATTCAGTACCCTAGGTTATTTACAGAGCTCAACATAATACAAAAAGTACTTTTGTAAATCTAAACTAATATCCAGTAATATCTAAAACACTAACAGCTATGCTGAAAGGCAAAATGGATATGTTTTATAGATATACATGATATATGACTGACATAAGCAGCTAGAAGAGGAATGGGTGGAGGAATGGATTATAGTAATATAAGCCATAGTTTCGAAACAGTACCCTAAAGCTACTGTGGACAATGTAATGGAAATGTAGGATACTACCAGCCTGTCTATAATGGTTAGCCAGTATTACAGGGCCCCAGTCCGAATGCTGCTTTGTTGACCCCCATTTCCCACATTAGTATGTCATGTACAGCAGTGATGGTTTATGGGTAAGTAGGTGAAATTTGTTAGCAGAGTGTACTTCACACCAAAGCTTTGAAATATGAAGTCAATAGCTGGAAATGCAACGTGAGGACGGACACTGCGATGGACAGACGCTCTAGCTGGGGCATTCTCTGCCTTTGGGTGACATTTACTGAGGGGGCAACAACTTAGCAAAGCACCAGTGCCGCCTGACGGGATTGTATCGCATATGGTAAAATGGCAAAAATACCCCAAATCGTGCCCTCTGGCATGATGTCACTAGTGTAAGAGTAAAAATGTCACAGTCTTTGGCCCCCACCCTGGTGAAAAGCAGCCTCAGCTGTCTGCGAGAGGCCAATCAGCTGGGAGGGATTTCCTACTCGACACATTGAGTCCCCCCCCCCCCCAGCTGAGGCGAGGTGTGCACAGAAAGAGATGACGGAGAGAGGTGGCGGAGAGATTTCGTCACATCGTCAGTGCGCGGAGATGGGGCTTGTGGGTAAGAGGTGACTGGGTGGGGTTTCGGGGGGGTGGGCATGTTTCATCAGCAAAAAATGCCATTTTCTGCTGTGCAGAAGAACATCCGCTCCTCTACCTATTACAGATTAAAAGTTTATCAGCAACCACTCTGAAAAGTTTCCAAAACAATTCATTAAAAGGGCATTATTACAGGGTGGCAGTCTCCTTTGTAAAACATGATAAAGCGGCGGACTTAATTAAAAAACTCATTATGTCGCTGCGGCTCTTTTTTTTTTTTTTTTGATGGGGGAATTTAGGCGAGTGCTTCTAAATGAAATAAAGCCTTCTCCACTTCGTGCCCCCCCCCCCCACATTGTCACAGCTAATGTCTGTGTGAAGTGAATGGGAACACATGCTTTCCTGCTCATTGTTACAATTACATTTGAATTGTCTCTCTCTCTCCTATTTTTTCCCCCTCCTCTGTAGAAAAATTAATTTTGGTTCCTCTCCCGTGAGCCGCTGCTCCGTGGGGAGGGGCGGGGCCTACCTCCCGTGAGGAGATGTGCGCGGTCTCTAGGTTTGTGACACAGTTTACCTCGCCCACTCCGCTGCTTTCTGGCTGTCATTCTACACATAAGAAACCCGACTCCATCGGCTCAGACTTTCTGCCGTGATTGTGGATCTTTTTTCCATTCTGCCTTTGTTCCCGCTACCCCATGTTGGATGTCAGATGGGTGTATATTTCCACTGTTGTTGACTGCTATGCAGCTCTCCACAGTGCGGACGCCGAGGTACCTGCGATGAAGGATCACACGCAGGTACAATGCCTAATCTCCTTGTTCCAAAACAGAAAGTCCCCCCCCCCCCCCCCACACCCTTGAT
>JAODJW010000100.1:51928-70147 GCA_026777045.1 Hyperopisus bebe
CTTTCCCTGTACCTTCTGGTTTGGACCCCTAGTCGCCTCATCTGGAAGACTTCAGCTCTCTTCTGGCTAGCCTGGCTCGCCTGCTACCTAATCCCCTCCACTGACACAAAAAATGAGTTGCCTGTCTGGATTTCAACCTCCCTAAACACGTACGTGTCAGCGCTCCCCTGATGACGCTCTATGGGCTCCCAGTCAAGGGCCTTGTTCTGAGCTACCAAGCTGGGAGGAAGCTTAGGACCTCATTATCCGCAAAACATCATCAGTCCCCACACCCCTGCCAGACTGTTGAGTACAGTAACAACTTGTGCTCATTCTCCGCTTTTGGCCCCCATGGGTGTTTAATGAGAATAAAACCCCAACAGACTGCCAGCGCTGCAGAATCCTTACTCTTATTCTGCTGCAAACTGGAAACTTTAACTCAGTACCCACAATTAACATGCAGTTTCAGTTATATTGTGTTAAGGACCAGCAATGTTTGTTGCAATGGCCATGCTAATTGGTGGTTATTCATTATGTCTTTACCATTTTGATTGGCTGCTAAATAAGTAAAATATTAATATACATATTATTACTTACCGTGCAAACTATTCCAAATTTCTTTTGGGTGATTGGATATTCCATCCATCCGTTAATCTTCCATAGCCTATTATACAATGCATCATTAATCTAAACGAGAAGCCAATCCCAAGCAACACAGAGCATGAGGCAGGAGACACCCTGGATGGGTAGTAGCTGAAAATTACAATTATTACTACTTTCAATTATAATTGCCATTACCATTACAATAAGAAGAACCTGCTATATGTAGCTGTAGTAAATTCTCTTCATACTGGGTCACATGCTTTCACGTTCCAAAGACAATTATGAGACATTAATATAGTAGAACTTCTCTATGGGTTGTGGCTACATGAAGATGAGGGGGATTCCTCCCAGGCAGGCTTGGAGATGGACTCAAACCCACAGCCACAGACACGTGAGGGGAAGCCGCCGCCTGCTGAGCGACCTCACTGACCTGGTATCGATCGCAGGACCTAATAAATGTCACTGGCGTAACAGGCTCTTACTCAGCTGTGCAGGTCCATGTTATATAAGTAGTTCTTACCCTCCTTGTCCTTTTCTTGATTTCATTGTTTTACTGCAAGGTCCAGGGGTGAGAGGAGCCCATTCTCTGCTTTATGTAATGCAATTTCACAGTTCATTAGAGCTGTGCTTCAACCCACTGCTGGACTGAATAATGACACTATACAGATTAGCTTTTAGTGTGTCGGCAACAGTCAGTCTTTGGTGATTTTCTTTATTTTTTTTTTTACCTGTCTTTGTAGAGATTATCCAATTTCTCCTTTGGCCGTAGCCAAAGGCCTGTAAGCAACAAGATTTCCTTCTGATAGAACCAGCTCAAACTTCTAAACCAATGGAGGTTTCTTTAAGATAACTGGAGAAGCCAGTAACGGACCTAACCGGCATGGGGCCCCTGGTGAGCATGTCCGCCATTGCCCCCCCTCCCTGGCAATGTGAAATTGGCTCGCAAGTCAGCTCCCCCTCAGACACTAGGACCCTAGGGGGTCAACTATGACACCGATAGAATTGGGTGAAGCCGTGTCATGCAAACAAAAAAAATTACATTCATATGACATAAAATATCGTTTTCATTCCAATATATTATCACAAAGACCATTTCCATGCCAACCCAAAAAATTGCAGTAGTTAAAAAAAAAAGTCTGCAAAACAGCACCACCCTTAAAGTGATAAAAGGAACTTCAGTGAAGCAAAACATTATCTGCCTCTCTAAGCTAATAGACTTTGATGTATTTCTTATCATCATCTATTTAGTAATTGATTGTTTAGTTATGGAATATGGCATTTTAAACCCACCCAGTGAAGCAGTGCTGAAGTTTCCTTCAGACTTCTACAGTTATGCATGCTCTTGCGTGTTCTTGATCTGAAGATGATTGATGCACATTATTCAGAACATGAGTTCAGCCATCAGGCAAGATAAACTCGCTTTGTAAATAATGTTCTTGTTAACTGTTGTTGATTGTAGCTAATCCCATGTATATATTGTGATTAAGAACATTGATTGCTTTTGTTCTAACTTTTATTGTGCAGGAGAAACACGTCAGTGAAGTCATGCAATTAAGTGTTAGAGATTCCACCCGCCTGTATATTATGGGAATGCGCCGAATTGATAAATTAAATGCTGAGTTCCGCTTTTATCCAATACATGACATGATTTTTGTCTATATTTTATGACTGCGCAATATCCTCTCCCTCTGCAAATTCTATGGTTATGCACTTGAGGGAGCAGGGGGGTAAGCCTCCAATCAGCCACCCTAGTGAGGATAGACAGACTGATTGACAAAGGCGTGCATCTGCAGTTAGCCAAATACAATAACGCAGTGCGGAGAAAACACGAGATTCTGAAAAGGTTGATTGATGTGATTTCATTCTTGAGTCGACAGGAGCTGACATTTAGGGGACGCGATGAGAGTAAAATCTCTGACAACAAAGGAAACTGCGGGGAACTGACAGATGTGCTTCACCACGACCATGATGTTCAGGCTTTTGTCGGTGCGTTTGTGTTGCACATATAATGTAGAGCAAAACTGTAAAATAAAGCTGTGCAGCCTACTTGTAGTTTAAACAAGTCATATCATTTATTTTACTTGTGCTTCTATAATGAGTGTACTTCAGAAAAGGGCGCACCTCTCAAAAACTGTTAAAAACATCATCTTTGTTAGCATCACATCCTAGGCATCAGCTTAACAGTCACTAGGTTAAAAGTCACCCGATCGAAAGCATGGAAAATGTTGAGGACTACAGTGTAATGAATATTTTTAAGATTTACTATATTTATAGTCATGACCGACATATAAACAGGTCTGAAATTATATTGGGAGTGGGGGTCAGTCTGGAGTTAGCTTCACAGTAATGACTAAAGCCAGGGACCACAGACGTGGGAAAAAAAAGCTAATTCCTCTTGCCGATATCCATGCCAGGATTTGATTGATTGAAACGATTGTTTGTGATGGCAGTACAGTGGAAATGGGTGTTTCTGGATAAAGACTAATTTAAACATTTCATTAAGCAGGGATGTGTGTATTAAATGAAAGCAATTTTAAAAATGATGCTTAATGCGTGGGAGTATGTATGTCTATATTTTAAACGAGACTGTTAACCAGGGTAATTAGTTTTACTTTGGAAACATATGCTTGGTTATTGGCTTCATTTCCCAAATATTTGTCTGTGTGCGAATGTGCATGTGAGTATAAAATCAGCCATGGGGAGAAAGTGTCATTTTCCCAGCCACAGGTAATATACAGCAGGTCACCGGATCAAATGAACTAATTCAGGATTTGCAGAACTAGTTTATACCGCCGCATTAGCCCTTGACTTGCTGGTATTTGCCTCTGTCTGGAAGCTGCATGGAGCTCCAGTCTCTCGTGCCATAAAAGTTCTTCCTTCATTCCTGCCTTCTTTCTTGCCCCCTGCCAGTTTTGAGGAGATCTTGAGGTCCTCTCACTCACATGGGCATCTCTGCCAGCTGGGGCCATTTCACGCTTTTGGTATTCGCTGCATGATTTTGCCCTGACCGTTTTCCCACCTCCTGCAGGACATATGCGGTTGTGGTGGGATGGGCTGGAGCAGGGTGGTGGGGGGGTCATAAAATTCCTGCAGCAGTTGGGTCAGCCACGGTCTGGCGCTCCCTCCTCACTTCAGCCAGATCAAAGTCACTCTCGTTTAGGCGGAGAAGATAAGAAACCCTAGCAAGGATTCATCTGTTGAGTGAGACAATGGCTGAAATCAGGAGGATCTGCTTATCAGTAGAACCACTCAGGGATGCCATGCAGAAACTGTTGATTGGTCAACAGGAAGATGCTAATTACTTTTGCTGTAATGCTATAAAGATGAAACAGCTGAATAATACAAGTTATTCATCTCTATCTCTCTCTGCTTTTCCGTTTCTCTCTTGTCAGGGTAACAGTTCACATTTCTAACTCACCTGGGGCTGCCTTAACACTGGCCCTGTGTTAAGTCATTCGTGCTGGTCATTCGTGTGACATGCTGCTTGGTATGTTTTGGTGCCGGGCGATTCCTCCATGCTGTCATGCATGTTGTGTTCAGCAATAAATGTGGCCAACACTATTGTTGTCCTCAAGGTTATTCGTGTTGGACTCTGAAGAAAATTGATCGCTGTAGAATGGTATATAATCTTGCATTTCAAAACCTATTTACAAAATGCTGTTTACAGGTTGCTGCGTCGTGCCTGTAGCCTCAAGGATAGACTCTGGACCTGCTGAAATTCTGTATTGGACAAGTGGTTTCGAAGAGAGATGGATAGATGGATGTTTGCAGGTTGCTTAGTTATTGTACTTTTTATTGTAATAAACTGTTGCACCTGAACGAGGAGTTTAACACAGAGGCAAACATTAACAGGGGACAAAAGGCGAGGGACAGAAAGAAATGTGCAAGTAACTGAGGAACTGAAAGACTAAGCAGAGTCTCTTTTTGCTGGTATCAGAATTCAGTGAACTAAATCATGTGGCGTGGGGATAGGAAATTGGACTCATATATTATTTGTTGTTGAGCTTAGTAAGTAGAAGCAGAGTTAATAAAGACTGCATGGGAAATACAAAACAGCCTTTGGGACAGCAATCACAGTCACGGCAAATAGGCCGGGTGTCAGGGTATTGGCAGAATTAATAGAGACGGGAATAACAGAAAGCAAATATTTATATTTTCAGATTGAATTACTTAATCCCTAACCCTCTCTTGAGATGACCACACCCCTTCCTACCTCTTGCCCTAAACTCAAATATCTTCAGGTTTCTATAACTTGATATTGTTGAGGCAAATATGACGACTGGGAATTATCTGCTAAACCTGAGAAAAAAGTAAAATAAAAACTTGTTATATAACTTGAGTTGTTTTATAGCTAGAAATGAAATTCTTTGTGCTTTGTGGCTCTTTTATTGGCATTAACAGCGATGCCGGGTGACATTTGAGCTGAGCAATAAATGTTTATTACTGAGAGCTGTCACGGCACGGTACATTTAACATTATTTAGGAGCTAGTCCTATTCTGTTTCCATCTTTTTTTTTTTTTTTTTTGCTGCGCACTATTCAGCAATTCAGAGGCGCTCCATAGAAACTCGTCTCTGAGCAATCGAAGCCTTGAAATGGTTTATGCCTTTATAATTTGCTGTTTGTGTCACAGGAAAACTAACAAAGCATCTCTAATTCCTTAGAAAGAGCAGAGTAGCCATGCAATTGGAGGTTAGAGGGGCAGCAATTTGCTCGTAAATATAATTCATTACAAAAGATTAACTACAGGACAATTGTATGACTTGAGAGGGAATTCTAATGACAATCGCAGCTTCCAATCATCAAGTGACAATACAGTGGTCATTGGATCCTGACCACAAACAACGCTGTTTTAAAAAATGGTCTTAAAAGAAACTAGGAAAGAATGAGTTGTTTCAGTAGGGGACCCTAAGTCACTGACTGGACCAGTGATTGTTCAATCTTGAGAGTGTTGAGATCAAAGATGGACATGTTTGACTTGAGATGCACTAAATAATTTGACGGTGTCATCAGGGGAGTGCCTCGAAATTCTGGTCCACTGGAATTTGCAGAAAGTATAAATAATATTTCTCTTATATTGGAACCCCTACACATGGAGCGAAAGAACTGCTATGGCCATTCAAGTGTAAATACAAAAATATTTGCTTACATGTTTCAATAGCCTGAATAATATAAACATCTAGAAGCTTCAGGCAGTTCAGGATCTCACATTCTTCAACCTGTTCACATATTTTAACTATTATTTTAATTTAATATATATATATTTTTTTGCTTATGGATGATTGGAGGATTTTATAAATCGCACTTACCTACCAGCAACAGTGATTTCCGGATGAGGTGACTTAGCAACTGTCTTAGAAGGTATCTTGTTGTTAGATGCTGACAGCAGTAATAGATAGTTAATTGAAAGGAAATGAGAGTCACCAAGTTCTAGCTGTGAGTGACCCACAAATAATGCGATGATTGTGACACTTAAAACTAAACAAACATTGTTCCGGGAATGCAAGAACACAGAGTGCTCCGTGGGTGATTAACCACTGCAACAACTGGTATGCGACCGACAAGTAAACAAGCGATTGCTGTGGTGTTAAGTGTTATTTTACTTGGCTTTCAATAAATTTGGAAATGGAACCTGCATCAATAGAAGGGAATAAATAATGTTTTGGGGCATTTCGGACCAAACACAACCTTGTAAGTCATATCCCCAGACAATATAATTAAGTGGTCAAAGAATCTTGGCGCCCTGCGTTTTCTCTGAAAATAATTTGATAGCAAATTCCAAGTGGAAAAAAAGAAATTCTTATTCAAAGTGTGCAGCTTATGAATTCAGTACCAAGAGAATTTTAACTTTTTATATTTTATTGGTATAGAAACAGTTTCTTGTATAAATATTTCAATTACACATGAGCAGAAACATTTCAGGGATTTGAATAATTCAGGCTTTTTTCTTGTGCTTCTGAGCCTACAAAACAATAATTCATTTTGTAACAAGACTTGTCAGTCTGCTTCAGCTTGTGAATAAGTGTGTTGGACTAAGTTGTCTATGAAAAGAAGTCGTCAAAGGCAAGGTTTTTATTTACTTGTTTTTTCTGTCTTCTTATTTATTTATTTACTTAATATATTGTTACATTGTCACTCCATTTTGAGATAAGAGAGGCTGTTCTGACATGATCATCAATAACTTTGACCATGACAGATATCAGTTTTGTTGAAATTTTCAATCTGTTTGTATTCAGATAACTAGCCTACTGGACTGCATTTATTAACCTAGTTGTTCTTCAAAATGAAAAAAAAAACATAGACTGATACATAAATATGTCTTTGCACAGCCTAGTTTATTTTCCTATAATTTTAGTGTGACTTTTTGGTCTGATGATTGATACGATGACAATATGCTGCAAGATTTAAGTATATAAATTGACATTCATAAACAACTGAAAACCATTATGATGTCCTTTGTGGTGCTTGAAAAACATGTATTTTCCTCCAGGTGTGTAAATCTATTTCTTTTAAGTAGATTAATAATTCTAAACCATTTATGAATCATTTACTCTAAATTTCCCCTCTGAAAAATATGGCGTCCTCTTGCCTTGGATCTAAGTCGACAAGTTTGTGTGCAGAGCATAAGCAGCAGACTTTAAGAACAGCTGCTGTCTGAGTCTACGCAGGCCGCACAGATCCATCTCTGGATCACAACATGGCATGAGCTGCATCCATGACAATGTCGGGACCTTAATTAGAAAAGGCAAATGCTGTTTAAGAATGATTCAGTGACACGGCGCGGAACGCTACAGGATTTACGAAAGGACAAGAAAAGAAATATCAATCAGTGAATTTGTGTGCTCTGAAACGTAATTAGAATGATTCATAATCAATCATTATTAGTAATATGATTTCTGGCATTTTTTTTCCAATCCTATTATGTGTTCAGTAGAAAAATAAATCTGGGAGTTGGGATTAGACATGAAACTGACCTAGAACATCTGTCTCAGTTAAGTGATCATAACAATTAAATCCACAATAGCCTAAAAGGCACAAGGACAGACTTCATATTTCCAATGCAATTTCTGATCACATCTTCACTGACTTCAAATATCAAAAATCTAATGGTTCATAATAATGTGTTTCTTCTGACATATACAGCAGTGTCCTTTTTAATTGGCTCGGACAGGCTAATGTGAAGGTAAAGAAGGTGAAAGAACAGGCATGAAGGATTGACACAGGGACAAAGGAATCTGACACTGGGGAGTGGGGTGACGCTTCGGGTGACCGGATCTTAAATGTAAAGTAATTTCATTAGAGGACTGAGAAGAACGGAGGCCACTAAGGACAGGTTAAGGTGGGGGCAGGTGGGGGCAGGACATGCTTAATTGAGCTGCTGGCATTAATAACCCATCGGATCGGCACATTAGGCCAGTGAGCAATGGCACAGAGGGTGGACGGTCAAAGGTTTTTCTCGAGTTTCACTTGTTTGACCACCTGGGGTGTCTTGTTAGAAGCGAGGCCAGGGTTGACCTCTCAAATAGACAACAGGCAGGTGATCCAAGACAACCAGTTCTCTAAAAACAAAGGGGAAAAGAGAAGGACACCTACAGTAATTATGATGGTATAACAGAGGCTACTGCATTCACTACGTGACAAAGCCACGCCCTCTGTTGCTAACAGAACCATAATAATCAAATCTGATTGTGCCTGAAAGACTATCTGTGAGAATGATTGGTGGAGGTTGGAGGGTATGTCTGTGGTGACAGACAGGCGCAATTATAGTTGCAAACAAACTAAAATGGAGGACATCTGTCTGTTTTTTGCACTTTTTCGATGTGCGCGGTGGGTGGGGGGGGTAAAGTTATGGCTGGCAGAGATTTGCTAAGTTACCTCAAAGTCAGCAGTTTCAGTTTGCAGCCCTAGAGCTGCTTTACCTTTGCCTGTTTAGGGGCAGAAAATTCATTTTAATTCCCTGGACAGAAATGGAGTTTTACAAACGATCAGCTTTCAGCCGTGATGACTGGTCAGATTGCCGGCGAGGGACCCTCCCCCCGAGGCAGACAGGGAATCGGGTCGCTGGCTCCGGATGAAATCTCCATGAGAAAGATGGGCCTGATTAAAAAGGATGTATCATGGCAAAAATTGCTCGGGTTTGGAAAAGCCTCACTGCATCTCTCTGGAAGTGACAGAATAAATTAGCCCACTAAAATCACTCGGAATAAAAAAGGAGTGCATACCAAGAGGCCGCAGACAGTCTTTGTGCTATCCATTAAACCAGTTGCGTTATTTATTATACATATTACTGTCTTGATATACGCGTTTCGGAATCCAGAGTCCCACCAGGTTTTCAAACGAGTGTTTGTACTCGACTGGTTCCGCTCTCATCTGTCTGTGATGACGAACAGCTGTATGTTATGTACACAGGTTATTAACAGCAAGTGCTGCTGTGTACAGACACACGCCCTCCCCTTCCAGCGCCCAACGTCGTAATCTCAGAAATATTCCCCGCCGACGTGACAAACTCTGTGCTCTTTTTTCTTCCCCGACTCCTTCTACGTCTCCTACCGAGCGATGTTATTCATGTGTCAAGCGGGTTTTATTTTAGGGGGGATTGCCGTGCTTTTCGCTCTCAAGGTGACATCAAATTGAAAAGCTGGGGGAAAAAAGGCACCGTTATATGTCACTCAAACCAACACCCGCTACGCTATACTACATAATGAACACGTATGTGTCATACGAATTGAAAAAATATATATACTCTATATACACATACTGAGAGTCCAAGGCATAATTAAACGTAAATAATCCTTTCCCTGCTTCTAGGTTGAGGTATTTTTTTTTTCAGTGTAGTAATTTAATCACACAAAAAATTCTTAACTTGTGTCACCTGGCTTCTATTCATACACCTGACAATTAAATAGAAGGGCGGAGAGATTACCTCAATGGAGGATGTCTGGAGATTCTGTCTCAAACAGCGATACGGTTTAACTTACCCTACTCACTTCACGGTTTCAGCAATAACAACTGCCACTCATCTCTCCAATCACATCTCCTGAGATGCCCTGGGCAGGGCAACCAGCAGGATTGTAGTAAACAGCTTAAACGCGAACAGCTGCCATTGACGAAGGGATTATTTATTTATTTGTTTTTCCATAGTAGCAGAACTTCTGAGGGGAGTAATGGCCGTCTCTGACATATGAGCTCTCCATCGCCAAGCCTTTGTGAATTTTTGCCGCTGACATATTATATTTTATAAGCACAATACCCGCTATTCCAACAGAGTGGCATCTGTGCCCCGTTGTAATGTGCTCTCCTTTCTTGTAGCCTGTTGCCCTAACACACAGCTTCTTGCCCTAACACATAGCCTGTTGCCCTAACACACAGCCTGTTGCCCTAACACACAGCCTGTTGCCCTAACACACAGCTTCTTGCCCTAACACACAGCCTGTTGCCCTAACACACAGCTTGTTGCCCTAACACACAGCTTGTTGCCCTAACGCACAGCCTGTTGCCCTAACACACAGCTTGTTGCCCTGTCCATTCCTATCATCTGCTGTCCCAACTCCCAATCAGCTATCTAGTCTTGTGTCTTGTTGTCCACTGTCCCAACACACTGCCAGCCTCCCAATCCTGCAGTCCACCATCCCAACCCACAATCTTTAGCTCTTCACACTGCTGCGTCTCTAAGTCGTTTCCTTTGACTTTGGGCTGCTCTCCTGTCATTCCTCGCAGGGTCTGTCGCACTTTCAGCTCTGAGGATGATTAACTGACGGAGAGAAAAGTTCTAAGAGCTCTGTGCTAAGGGCACATAGTCACTCATTCGCTTTTCTTCAGCGGCGAGACTGAAGAGCCGCGGAGAAGGACACAAGGGACAAAGACAAAGCTGGGACAGCCCAAGGAGAGGCAAGGGAATTATCACTGATGAAGGAGTGGGTACCGTTTCATTTTCCCGCATTACCCCAAGGTCTTAATTAGTGTAGGTTAATCATGCTCCATTGTAATCGACTGCTGTTTTTCCTAATTTTTTCATCCTACACGTCCCCGTCCCCCCCCCCACGTAGCGATGGAGAGGACACCATTTTCAGCAGCATTAACCCGCATTCCTAGATTTCATTTCTCTGCCCTCTATTGTGAGTGACAGAGCTGTTAATGTCACATGTCCAGATTCCAAATAATCATGAGGCGGGATCCTCGACCACAGTTGTGTTCTCTCTTTGTTTCATGTCAATTTGCATATTAATATTTCTGCAACGTACAGATATTTAACCTAATTACTCCATCAGACATGTAAATTAATAGAAGGACTCAGAGGCATCCTTGATCACAAGGCTTCCCGCGACAGGATTCATTTCCCGAAGAGCTGATTGCTTTTACTGAATTGCAAAGAGGAAAAAAGAGGTAAATTGTCATCTGATTTCTCCTCCAGGGTTTTTCTGTCATGATAGAAAAATGAGGTGAAAAATAAACTTTAGAGTACTCAGGAACTGAACAGATATATTTTTAAAGGGTTGTGATCACCGAGGAAACCTTTAAGTTTATCAATAACGGAATGGCTAAAGTCTTCATCGAGTCGAATTCTGCATCTTCTTAGCCTCTTGTCGTTCTGTCACGCCAGAATTCTCTCATTAATTAGCTTTGGCACTTTCCTATTAAATGTTTAACTGGAGTGGATGCAAGATTAGCTGCCAACTGAGAGCCCTTGATTTAAGGTGGATTTTTTTAAAACCGGCAGTAATCGAATGAAAAGCCTTGCACAGGCTGAGAAGCTGGCCACAGTTTTGATCGTTTGTATTGTCAGAAAAACCTCACATACCAGGGGGTGACTGAGAGGTTGATTATACAGAGTTCAACCAACAAAATAAGTATTTTGCCACCTGTGAATAAGGACCCTTTTGTGTTTTTCTAGCTTACATCATACTCCCTGTTCCTTCCAAATTAACCTAGATGACTGTATTTAAAGCACAACAGCAGCCCAATCAGAGTCATCTAGGTGTCATTACCCAATACATTTATGGGACCGGGACTGATGATCAGTCTGACCAGCATAGTGATGTGAGAACATCTCAGATTTCCAGCCTGTGCTACAATCCCCTGCAGGTTCCCACTACACACTTTATTATTGCCCATGTCTTTCAGTGTTGGCGTTCTGTGGAATTGTAATGGTTGGCTTGACAATGTTGCACATAGACTTCTGTAGACTTTGCACAACAACCTGGCCATTTCCACACACATCTCTGTATGTTGTGCTATTAACCTGGTTTACATCCAGGCATGGACGTATGAAAGTCCACTATGTGGCTCACAAACACAGGGAACATTATTTCAAATGAAATCGAAAACGCTTAGAAACAAAGGAGACCACAGAGACTCTAAACAAAAGCAGGTAGGCAACACAAGAACTAACTAACACTTAACAAAAATGCATAGTAATCAAACGGACTCAGAACAGGGTTCACAGTAGAGGTACATCCAGCAGCAGACACGTGAATTCATATTCAGATAAGACACTCAGTAGCTGACCCAGGAAAAGAGCAGGGGCAGGTGTACATATACACAGGTAATGGGGTATAACGAGGAACAGGTGTGGGTCTTCACCAACCACTCAAACACCAGGAACACAGAATATGCAAGGGATGCAGGACATAGATACAAACTGAGCACAAACAACATAAAAAAATCACACTTCAGGCTTGGATAGACCAAAGTACATAAACACAGGGATCTTGATTTACACCGGATTGACAAATAACCAAAATCTTACAATGGTTTGAGATGCATGGTTCTCAGCAGCATGCGCAGTCCATTCAGCCACACGGCAGCCCAGGGAACAAGGGGAACTGCGAGGGCTATGTCTGGGGCAAGACCTAAGGGAACACAAGGAGCAGTACAGGATGACCAGCGCCACTCTTGGCCAAACAGGAAACTGCAACTAACATTGACAATGGGAGAATACCAAGACATGGACTGGACTAAGCACGCTAGGAGAAACCAGCAAAATGTTCTGGGCTACAGGGGAGAGCAGGGAATTGAAGGAAACAAAGGACAGACCAGGACAAGGCTGGGTCCGGCTAGTCATTTACAGTACCTCTTGCTTACCAACTCCTTTGTAATATTCACAACATTCATGTGATATATTTACATTGCATTATATGTTTACATTGTACTGTGTTTATATTTTCATTGACATAATTGTACTCATATTTGTTTTGTTGACTTAATATTTAAATATACTCTGCTTTTAACACCTTAATTTGCATTTATTGTTTTGTGTTTAACTTGTGTTTATTTCTGGCTGGAAGCAGATTCTCACTGCAGTAGTGTTTACCCTGCATATGACAATAGACTCTTGAATCTTGAATCTAGAAGTTAGTAAACGTATATCAAGGATAACATACTAAAATATGATGTCTTTTTAGTCATCATAAAACACCAGGCTTTATACTGTTACATATGTTTTAGAGTGGTAGGACAAGATCTGAACCACTGAGATGACATATTACATTATGAATTATATTAGTTATAGCATCATGTTATGAATTTAGGTGACTTTCTCCCAATACCGACACAGTATTATCTCATACAGAAATACTCCCTCCAAACTCTTCCTGCCAATTTAATTTAGTATTAATGGGAGACTTTTTGTCTTGAAATTGATGGAATCAATCTCACAATAGACTGAGATAGTGTACCATCTCCTTGACTGGAGAGAATGTACTGACAGTGGTAATTAATATTTCAAAATGCTTTATCTTCCACAGCAAAGAAATGATGAAAGACACTACCAGAGACAAGACAGATACCTCAATATCGCAGTACATTAATCTGAAATTTCCTACTCCTCAGCTTCATTCACTTCCCCTGCTTTTGGCGTTGTAACCGATAATGCTCATTTTAATTATCCCAAAAATATCCCACGATTCCCAGTCCTTGTACCGCACAAAAAAAAAAAAAAGACAAAGAGCAGCTTCCGATTGGCAATCGTGTAAAATTACAATAATTCTACCATCCTGTCACAGCTGTCAGCGGCTCTCTGAACGGGCCCCTCACAGGATTTCATATGACAACCTCTGTGCCCTCCATTATTGCGAGTGACTGCTTCAGACGGGACTTTAATCGCGAGCTGAGACGCCGGAGATCACTCACGGCTCCCCGTGCCTGCGAGACGTCACCCAGTCCTCTCATCAGGAGACGCAAAGGAACCGTATGGGGCACTAACTCGGAATTTGTTTATTTGTCTTCGTCACATTTTAATGGAGTCACCTCCCCTCAAAGGAAATCTTGTCCAAGGGACTTGGGGGTCCCTGATTAAAGCATCGTCCCAGGATTTGTGTACGCCGTGTATGCCGATTCCTCCTGCGCAGTGACTGCTGGAGTGTGAAGGATGTGTGTGTGTTTCACTTCCTCCATGCTTTTTGTTTTGTTTTTTATGATTTTAGCAATTTCTCATTGCACTTAGTGTGGCGCCAGCATGCTATCCCACTACTCTTTTGGGAAACAATGCACATGATATAGTAGAAGGCTGCAGGCCCACTATGTATTATTTCTAGGCCAGGGGCAAAATTGTTTCCACGGGACCCCCATGACGTGCAATCCTTTCCACCTGGGTTTTCTCCTGAGCCAGGGACAATTTCCCCAGTTGCGCCCCCCCCGAGACTGTGGGCCTGGATGGTTGCGTCTGTCCTCAGAGACCAGATGCCTGCAGTGCTATCAGCTATCAAACTATTAGTGTGGAGGAACAGAGCAGTTGCTGCGTGTCCTCACCACAGAAGCGTCGCCCGACCCCTTAGCGGTGGACTTTTCTGGCGTACATCTTAATCTACGGCCCATGGCCTGTTCCCTTTACACGATTACACACCAAAGTGTTGAGGCTAAATCTGCTAAGCCCTAAACCCATTACTGATATCGACTTTCCAAATAAAGAAGTTATTAAGCAAAACAAAGCACTGGGCTTTCAGATTGGAATTTAGTTAGCTTGTTCCACTGCATCTGATTCCTGCAGCAAACTGATAAAAATCACCAGGTTGCTTCTGTTGTCGCTCCCAAAGCAGGTTTTGAAGGTTGGATGTTTTAGAAGATGCTTGGCCGTGATTTTTAGCAAACGGTTCACAAAAACCAAGGGACAAATGCCTTTTTGATGGCGGGCAAGGCTGAATACAGCACCTAGCTAATTGGACACCTGCGCAACTTTTTTTCCCCGCCTTTCATGTGAAAAACAAAGTGGGGTTTTCATGCCTGCTGGTCTGCGAGAATGTGGCACTCCCATGTCTGCCGTTTTGGCCCTGGGTTGACGACGCCTTCCTTTTCTGTGATGCCACCCCGGTCTGTGGGATGCGAGGTTTGGTATCAATTATCTCCAATCCTCTGCCTCTGCTGTGTATAACTCACAGCTGCCTATTTTCCTGTCTTTCACAGGGCGTTGTTCACCCAACTGAACTCCAGGTTCAATAGTGACAAGAATGATATTTGATACCGACGCAGTACAGAAATGTAGCGCAACATTAACCAAAAGGGACTTTGACGCGTGGTACCTGCCGCATCATTTTCCGTTGTTAAATATAATCATCGTCAGTTCTCTGTGCTGCGCAGGAATTCCACGGGGAGTTAATTTATGAGAAACTTTGCATGGTAAAATGATCTACTTTCCTTTTCACTTATTTCCTTTCCAGGATTACGGACCTACACTATTTGCACAATAATATCTTTTTTTTTCTTAATTGGGGCTTTTCTTTGATTAGTGTTCATATGATCTAGTTTCCCTTATTTATAATTATTTATGCTT
Source organism: Hyperopisus bebe (assembly GCA_026777045.1). Taxonomy (NCBI): domain Eukaryota; kingdom Metazoa; phylum Chordata; class Actinopteri; order Osteoglossiformes; family Mormyridae; genus Hyperopisus; species Hyperopisus bebe. Next base: position 67,274 of record JAODJW010000100.1, read on the forward strand.
ATTGCATTCTTTTACTTTTTCCAATGACTTTCACTGACAAAGTTGCAGCTTTCCAAAGTTGAAGGTAGTGGTTTAGAGGTAAATTGTGCTCGTTATTGTTCAAAGGGTGTTAAACTATATGCATTGAAAATAGTCTAAAATATGCCCCACCCTCCACCCCCAGAACATATTCACCTGAATGTGTTTATGGTCTTTCAAAGATAGGACACCTTGGAAGAGATAGTTTCTGACTGGCGCCATTTTTATTTGCATACAAAGAATTTAATATTATCTCTCTTCAGTGATGACATTTTATCTATATGGAGGGTATATTTTGCACCTTTTCCACCAGATCAGAATTGCATTTCAAAATCCACAGGTCAACTATTTGCACTGTATCACAAGTACAGGTCAAGTTACAATTTTAGAATGTGCTGTATTGATGAATGAACTTTCCTCAAAGCACTTTAAAGCACTATGTTATATGTGACTAATCCTTACCCTTTGCTGTCCATATCTGCACTCTAAAATGCACAATTAATGTAAAAATCACAAATGCCCAAATACATGCAGTTTACGCTCCTGTTTCTCAAACTACAGATTGTTTTTCGTAATTTACAACTCTACTCTATAAAAGGCTACACCTTTCACGTTTCTCATTGTGACTTAAAGAAATTTAGATGAGGACAATATTTAGGATAAATAAGGAACTAATTTTTATGTCTTAAAGGGGGTTTCTAGATGAGAAGGGGTTACAAGTGATTTTAAAACAGATATAAAACATTCAGTTTGTTATCTGGCTGAAGAATGTGTGTTTTTTTCATTTTCTGCAAACTACCTAAATTTGCTGCTTTTTCCCGACAAACATTTGGCTTTGCAGCTTTGCAACATAACCTAAAACAAGTGATATAATTCCTTTATGTCTGCTTTTCCTGATTGGTGTTAACATGGCTTATAACTCGCCATCTTTAAACATCATAGTTTTTATATTTTGCAATTTCACACAGTTAATACATTGTTTTTTTTTATCTGTTTGTTAATTTATGTAAACATCTGTTTGTTTAGGAAAGTTACAAGTTTTTTTTTTTTTTAAACAGTGATTCTCATGCTGCCATTGGTCCCCCTTGCCCCCTACCCAATTGCTTTTATTGCTTTTAACTTCACAGTTTCGTGTCATGTCCTTCATCCATAGGGATCGAATGATCATGCATTAGCTGTTTGTGTGGATGATATAAACAGCACAAACCAGGCTTATTCTGTTCATTGTCGTATATGAAATTACTTTATTTAAATCACTTTATTTGTCACATCACTTGCCACCCGGGAGTGTGCAGATGTGTGAAATGCTTGTGTCTCACAACAGTAGCAACAAACAGTGCATTTGACAATGTGCAAGCAGTCATATACAACACAGTCATAATAAATACTATGGAACTTTGAGACAAATAAATAAAGTAAATAGACTGGACAGTAATATATGTTCTTTGGTGGCTTGCAGTGTCCAGTATAAACAAGCCTGCTACCTGTTTCATATTATTCTGTAATTCATCCATCTTCTGTAAACACTTACCCTATTCAGGGTCATGGGGGGGGGGGGGGGACCAGAGCCTATGGGGACAAGGCAGGGAACAACCCCGAATGGGGGGGCCAACCCATAGCAGGTCACTAACACACATAGACACCAACGAGCCATATGGTAACTCCAATTAAGCTACGCAATTGTTTGATCTGTGGGGGGAAACCGGAGTACCTGGAGAAAACCTCACGACGACACGAGGAGGACATGCAAACTCCACACATATGGAGTCATGGAGGTCACTCAGAACCTGCTCCCAGAGGTGTGAGGCAACAGTGCAGACCACCGCACCATCATGTCACCCCTATTCTTTCATCTGTCAGCTGAAAACAGAAATATTAAAAATGAAGTAAGCACCGGGTAAGCAAATGTCATAAAAATCATCTCCACTTACAGATGGTAATGGAATCTGTTCTTTCGAGTGTCTCCTCTCAGTGGTAAAATCCCTCGCCTGGCAGACTTCCACTTTATAGTGGAGGCCTAGAATGGTACGGCGCTGGCACGCTGCTCCGTGATCATACCTGTCCTTGATCTACTGATGTCAATCTCATTTGATATCCAGGCCCCGAGACGCCTTTCCAGACATCCCCCATCACAGACGCTTTGTGAGATGCGTGTCCACTTCAAAGACACGTCAAACAATCTGAGGTGATACACGTGTACCTTTGCACTTCCTCCTCTTCGAGACTCCGCCTGCATTGGCGTGAATGCGCCCCAATTATGCCAGCTTCAATTAGCGAAACGTCAACACTGAAGATACACAGCCGGGACAGATCAATGAGAGACGTGTTCACCGGGTGTCAGAACTCACATGTGGCTCATGATGTTTGTTTTATTCATTTTGGACACTGAGGTTGAGGAGAGCAGGGAAAGGACCAGTATGATGGTGCATAAGCTCCCATAAATCAACAGCATCTTCCTCAGATTTGGAGCATGCAAAAGAACCCACAACTGGAGATTTTTAAACAGATTACTATTACTGAACTACTTCTGAGTTCTTGCGCAAAACGCCAGCTCTATTGCAGGATCAGACATCGCACCTCTGACTTTCCCTAGAGGGAGAAGTGACAGGTCTGGATCACAAGTCTACAAGCTATCTATGGAACCTATTCGCACAATCTTAATATTTACCGTCTAGGTCCGGTCAACCCATTAAACAACATAGGCAGCTGCCTAGGGCACTGTCTTCTGATGGGGTGCCAACTTAGCAAGTCAGTTTTACTTTGTCTCTTTGTCTGATGCTGCTGACACAGATCTGCTAAGTGATGGTGGGAGGAGCAGCGGTGAAGCTTACAGTGGTAGTGGTGGTGGTGGTGGGG
>JAODJW010000100.1:70153-84448 GCA_026777045.1 Hyperopisus bebe
GGGGGGGGGGTATGGGGGTGCCAGCTGGGAAACCTCAGAATAGCTGGGAGGATACAAATATGGTGGAATCACCACTCAAGAATGCTTTGCCTTTGGGAAAACTGCTGCTGTGAATGTCTGCAGTTTCCACACAGAGCTCCGTTTATTTTTCATGTTGCCATTGTGGATATTTTGCTGAATTAGACACAGCAAGTCGCACTGATGTGGCCAAGGAGTGTGTGCAGTGACGTTGCGCTTACATATAAAAGGACGCAGAAGGGGGCTGAGATATTACGTATTTTTTCAAGGCTCTCTGAGCGCCGCATTTTCTGCTCGTCCCCATCCGTTTGCAGGACATGCCTCCTTGCTCTCTCTTGGGGGAGATCAAAGGCTTCTCATCGCCAGGCCCGAAATCAATATGCACTCAAAACGACGCACTGGAGGCCGGAAATCACGGGTGCACAACATTCAGAAGAAGCCTCGGTATCCTGAGGTGTCACTGATGAATCTTTTGGGCAGCTTGTTGCTTTTAAACAGCAATGCAACCAGAGTCTTTATTCACATGGATGGAATGGATGTAAAAGGTTCTTTGCCAAGTAAATACATATCTGAAGGCAATGTAGAACAGTTAAGGGGACAAATATCTAAAATAACTCATCACAGAACTTCCAGATGTCTCCTAAAGTATATGGATCCCCTTCTCCTCTTTTTTGCACTATTTCACAGAAATTCATCGACTATCCACCGTCATTTTCAAGGTAATGGTCTTAGGATAGAATGCTTTCTATATGCATTAAGATGCTACACATAGTTAGTTCAGGGGCCTGAATGAATCAGTGGGTGGTGACATCAGTATAGAATTTTTACATTTTGACTGTCGCCTCAGCAGAAATAAGATCAGCAAGGTAGGTCTTAGGAGGGGATACAGGCAATGGGTTGATACTCCAGGAAGCTGCACCAGCCTCTGGGTAGAAGCAATAATGAATTATGCCATGCAGGTAATAGGTATCTAGAAATGTTTATTGATGTTTTAACTTGTTTTGTTTTAACAAAATAATAAGGAAATTATTTGCTACAACAACAACAACAATGACGATGATGATGATGATATTGATGGAAGAAAAAGGAACAGAAGCTGAGTAATACTCAGATTTGGGGCCATTAAATTAAAATTATATTAAGCTGGTGGAAGAAGAAGCAAAGCTACAGAAATGCTTCTATATGAATATAAATTATCATATAAAATAGAGCATTGCTCAGCATGGAGGGCGATCTGCAGTGGGGTAAGTGAAGCCGGAGAAGAACAACTGTGGTAGACAACCCTTTAGTAAGAGGAACAAGTTCGGCTTGGGGGAATAAAGCGATCGAATATGTCGAAAGGTTGTGGAGGAAAAATGGATTTCTGTGTGTGTGTGTGAATATATAGCTACTTTTCTTTTTGGTCTTAAGATTTCCTGAAGTCATTGGGATTGGGAGGTAGGTATGATTTCTTAACACCTTTTAATTACAGCCAGTTTTCTGTGCCTTCAGGAGAAATCCTCAAGACAAAAAGAGGAATTAATGATATGCGGGATGGTGTGCCTTGGGCAGAGACCGATTCTTTACATAAATGAGTTGGAAATGGGTCTGATTTTGCGGGGCCAAAAAAATATTTTGAGAAAGGATAAAACGTTGAGTGTGTGAGAATATCTTAAAGTGCAGGGGCCATCAACTTATGTAAAAACGCAAGAATTATGTGCCAATGTTTTTAAATGCAACTGTATTTAGGTGGTAAGGGTGGAATCCCAATGTTAAAGTGCACTTTGAGTGAAACTTTTTTGTGTAAATCTGGCTTTTAAATTCTGATTTGAGAGTTAGGCACCCTGAGAGAAAGTTTCTCAAATCGACTATACATCTCATTATTCCTCTGGTTGGGCTCACTGTGCGTAGCATGTATTTTTTCACTATATTTAAATGAACTTGAGAAGCAGATTTTTTCTTTTCTTTTTATAGACATTGGTGCTACATCTTACTTTATCATAATTACAATAAATTAAATATTTATAGCATCTAATTAATTAACCAGAGTTACGGTCACCAGATTCTTTCTGGGTGTCCCTCAAACTGAAGGACAGTCAGTTTAATGACTTTAAGAGAAACTGTCACACATATTACTTAAGCGGCATAAGTATTAGTGTACTCACTAAGAGACATTTTCTTCTACATATATCATCTTCAGTGTATTAACAGACTAATTTTGTGCCAGTTTTCATTTGTGAAGTTAATGGGTGGTTAATGGAAAGTTAATGTAGCTCTCAGCAGGGTGGGGGTCTGTGCCCATGCCCAGCAGGATGTGGGTTTGCATCCCATAACCTAGGGGTTCCCGACCCCCAGTCTGTACCTGGCACTTTTTGCAAGCCGTAAACTGCTTAGCAGATGACTGAAGGTTGCTTCCGGGACCTTAGCTGATCCTGCTTTTTGAGATTCACTTGTACGTTACTTTGGAAAAAATACTAAATAAAGATAAGTGATGTAACTGGTGATTTTTGTTGCACCTGTACAAGCCTAGAATGTAATCTTCCCTAAGATGTGGAATAAAAAGACATTTTAAACACTGGAGAACATGCTGTCATGTAAAGAATGTTTGGTAAGGCTTTACATTAACTGCACCTTCATAATGCTTTTATATTACATTCATAGAATGTTCAGTGCACCTTCATAATGTATTCATTAAGTATCTATAAAACATTCATAAACATCATGTATGTATACCTTAACATTCTAACATCCCTCAACAGCTGTAATATACATTAATAACTAACATTATATAATAATCACAAGCATTACAATTGTATAATCATGTAATGTTTGTTATTAATGTATATTAAAGCTGTTAAAGGATGTTAGGATGTTAAGGTGTACTTGCCTGCTGCTTATGAATGTTCTATGAATGCATCATGAAGGTACACTGAATGTTCTATGAATGTTCTATGAATGCATAATGAATGCATGCAAGTTTATTTGCATGCATACTGTAAGCGTCTAGGAAGTACCTCTAATTTTCTCAGTGGTTATGATTGGACCTACAGGTGACCACTGCTGATCACCACTGATTAGCTCATTGCCACTGAGAGGGAGACCACAGTGAAGACCCTTCAGGAGCTCCCAAGGAACACATGAAAGGGAGATCGCTGACGTAAAATTGCAAAAGCCATCTATCCAAAGCTTGGAGAGAAGTGGAATTTGAGATTTATGGCCACTGGATTCCAGAAAGTGCTCCCACGTGAAATTAAAAAGGATCATTTGGAGTGAGGGGGAGTGAGACAGATGGAGAGATCTTTTTAAAATATTCCTATTTTTTCCACTAGCAGAATGACAAAGATAATCAGGATTTTTTGTGCTGTGAGAATGTGTTCTTCAGTTGCTAGGAGGATGCTGATATAAAAATACCAAGTGCATTGTGTGTGTGTGTGCGTGTGTGTGTGTGTGTGTGTGTGTATTTTAATATGGAAGGCACTGGAAAAATCCTCATTTGAAAGCCAGGGGCTCTTGTCTTTCTGAATCTGCATGCAGTTCTGCCAGTTTTCGCAAGCGACTGTTTGTCTGCTTGTTTTGATTAAAACCAAGGCAAACAGTTTCTCAAAACACACACACACACACATTACTGAGGAAATCCTGGGTAATTATTGCAATGAATTGTTAGTAAAATGATGTCCTGTACAACATGGCTTCAGTCTGATAGTTATAGGGACATATTGAATAGAAAATGAATCACTAGTATAGGAGAAGTTTTAATTCTGTCTTTATTCAGCAGGTCAGAAAAGAGATATACAATATCGTCTTTGTTAGATAGGTTCTGTAGGGTCTGCTTCAGAAACAAAGAGGAAGGCTGATATTTGTCTAACTGCAGAAACTTCATTTATAATTCCCATCTCTTTTGGCAAAAGATCTTAAAACAATACCTGGTAAAACTCTAGCTTACATGAAAAAATACATACAATTTAAAATATAGCTATAAGAACAGTCATTATAAAATATGTTCCCAAGGGAAATGTCCATGGGTCAAATGTTAAAAAAGATGCTTATATTTTACCATTAAAAGTATTCTAAAATTGATACAGTTTGCCTATTTATATCTGTTATATATTACTCTTATAGAACAGCAATACTGATAGGCAGCTGAACACGCTCTTCCCAACAATTTCAATTTGTTATTTTTTGCTGTAAATAATGTCATAGGGATACACTTTCCAACGCCCTTATGTGATTTCATTTCTTTGCTTGAGTATGGCTAATTTAAGTATGATTCATGCAGCATGTCAGACAAGTGACACCCTCTCCCTGTTGCCACGGTTACCCTCCATGCTCTATATAACATTTCCTGGTTTGTAATCCGAATGAGCTCCCCACTTGACCACACCGCTATCCTTCCACACTGCACAGGCCAGGGTTCTTCCGATTATCTGCCAGTCCCACATTGCCCTGGACTCCTGCCAGTTGGCTAGTGCCACTACACCCTCGGTTCCTGCAGCCTTCAACCTCTGTACTCCCCTACTAGTCACATGACCCTCTCCATCACATGACCTCTGCAAGTCACATGACCAACACCATGTATATAAACCTTGATGACTTCTTCTACTTTGGGTCACTGTGCCACTGCCTCAGCTTTAAACATACCCTCATATTACTCCCCCCAGACCCATAATATAAGATAATAAATCATTGTCCATAAAAAATGAATTCAGCCAGTGTTTAAAGAAATATGACTAGGATGATAGAATTATCTGAAGTTAAACCTTGAGAGAAATTGTCATTTTTTATGGATTCCAATATGCCCATGAATGGCAGATGGAAGGACATGTGTGTCATTCTTCGATACCCTAAGAGAGTCATGATTTCTATTTCGTGGATGAGTAAGCACATTTACTGGGCCTCTGGTGATGGTGGCATGAGCTGTCCAGAGTCATCCAGGCTCCCTGGGATGGAAGAGACAGGGAAACTGCCACCGTGTTACCCTGGATGACTCTGTGCCCGCTAAGTGACATTGCCACCACCACCAAACTTCATTCTAATAATGAGAAATTGCCATAGAGAAGCACATTATAAATAAAGGAGAAACAAGATGGCAACAGTAAGTTGAAGGTGACTAATGCAAAACTCATTATAATCAACAGCACTTCCATAGATTTTGTAAATTGGGATCAATAAATCTGTCTAATAACATCTGATTAATATCTAAATGACTGCAACTGGCACGCTGACAGGGCAATCGGGAAGGTGGACAGGATCTGGTGGCTGCAATCTAATTCATTTACGGGCCCCTTTCATTTTCCCTGCTGTTAGCCAGTTTGCAGCACTTTCGCAACAGTTCATGTGGCCGCAGAGCGCCACGGATGTCAAGTCATCAAGTGACCGTCATCCGAGGGCTCCCCCCCGCTGCCCAGCCAGAGCCTTCCAGCTGATTGGTTGTGTTCTCTAGGCTAGGTGTTTCTGATTGGTTGTGTTCTCTAGGCTAGGTGTTTCTGATTGGGTGTGTTCCCTAGGCTAGGTGTTTCTGATTGGTTGTGTTCTCTAGGTGTTTCCGAGCTGCACGCTTCCCGGCTCCTTCAGGAATTAGAGGGTTTATCTGCTTTTTATGCTAATGGATTAGTCAAACTCCCTCATTGGTCGGTCACGTGAGCCACCTGGGCTGCATGCATAGGTTAGACTGACAGACAGACAGATTGTCAATATATGAAACTATATAAAGAATACATATGCAAAATAAACAAACATGCACACCTAGAAGAAAACCTAAATCTCTTTACTTCACTGGTTTTGCCCTGATTACACTGTAACTAAACTGGATCATATAGCAGCGGAGTTTTACACTTAATATTTAATATTGTCCACATTCAAATTCCCTCCGATTGCCATCTGTCTGGATCGTTTTGTTTGACCCATAATCCAGCAGCAGCTGTGCAGATTAAACAGCAGCCGGGCCGCTTAAATTGCATGTCAAGGAGCCCATTTCCAAGCACAAAAGCTGTACATGCGTTGCTCAGTCGTAGCAAAGAGTTTTGTTTACAGCATGGGTTCCTGCTGTTATAATTACATCGTGACACTGCTGTCATCAAACCCAGGCATTGACGCCTCAAGTACATTGACGGTGTAATGCTTAAGACGGTTCTGAAATCAGTACTTCAGCATAGGATGTTTAACTGTGAAAGGCTTTTAATTGGGCAGGTTTGATCAGCATGACATTTCCTGGTACTCACCTATCATAATCAGGGTTCACTTGTGTGGCAAGCTTTGTCTATTTTGGTATTATAGCTGTATGGCACATTTGTGGCACTCACACTGCAATTACAGTCTTTTCTGTTAAGTTATCAGATGCATTTTTACCTATGACTTACGCCCCAACTAATGCAGCATAGCCTCGTGGGAGTTTGACACTATTCTAAGGGCAGAAGAAAAAAATGATTGGTTCAGAGACATAACAAATCAGGTTATAGAGCAGGTGGGTCCAAAAACTAGATGAGGCAGAGCAAGACATCTGATTGGTTGGTCCTGCGTTACTTGCTTGAACCCATCTCCTCTCCAACCGGATTGGTTGTCTCTTTGAAGCAGTCATTTTTTGTTCTGCCATCAGAACGTTTTTGTGTAAGTAAAACTCCCAGAGTGCAACTTGAGAGCTGGAGGGCAACATAGTTACCCAGTGGGCCTTAAGACAACAGTCACAAGCTTTCCTGCGGCATCAAGTTCTGTCATGCCATTCTGAGTTTTTCCCAGGACACTCAGATTGGATCTTTCGGCATGTGAAACACAAATCACCAGGTCAGGACCTTCAGCCAAGCTGTGGAGTCTTCCATTCAGACCCAAAACCCGGAATCCATTAAGTCTTCAAAATTCAGGACTCTGTGCTCTCTGGTTAAATACAACTCAGTTTCTAAAAAAAAATTAGGACATTGTGTAAAATGTAAATAAAAACAGAATGCAATGATTTACAGTACAGATCATATAAATTGAAAATTACGACATATCAAATGTTGAAAATTTATAAATTTTATTGTTTTATGATAAAAATAGAATAATAATAAAAGATTTTTAAAAATTCTACTGCAAGTCCCAAGAGCCAGCCTACAAATGGTTCTCTTCAGTTTAATCTGGAGCCAGCCGGTGGAAACGCAATACCCACACTCCCCCCCTCCCTGGGAAAGGGTCTGTAAATACCTCGGCTAAGGGAGATCGATAGCAATCCGATGTGGATTTAATGTTTATTGTAAGAATAGAGGAAATCTATTGGTACACTGCGGTACTCCATCGTCTCCCCTGATTTTGACCATCACATACTGCATGGAAATAGCGCTGATCTCCTTAACTTATGGCTTAGAGAAGAAAATAAAACGAGTGTCACACAATTTGCTTTGACTTACTGCCTGTTACTCTTCTCAGTAAATGCTTCATGGCTCAATGAGTTGTGGGCATACAGCTTCGGTTCAAACATCAATGACCAATAGAGCCTGTCATTTACTCATTTACTTCATAACTCATTTTAATTAATTTATTGAACAGATGAGCAAAAAGGCAGACACGTCGAGTTACCGTATTTTTCTAGGAATTTAAAGTGACTAGCCTTGGGTAGTTACAAAAAGAGTGAGTACCTTCCAAAAAAGGCTCCGTAGCCATGCCTGTGGAAAAAATGACCTGACAATAGAATCTGAGCCTTTGTTGAAAGCATTCTGAATGTTAGATACTAAATCCCAGTTCATCAGTATCCAATATAAGTAAAGCCCTCCTTGCTTTCTTTTCCAAATCACAAGCGCATGTTATAATTGATTTTTCAGTCTGTTGCTTGGCTTTGCTCCTTCTGATATGGCTTAATATTAGGGTAAGTTGAAAGCAATGGGGGTAACCTGAGTGAAGGCGGCTTCTTCAGAGACAGGAGGGCCCTGACCCCACTTGACCCCAGTCCCCGTTGCAGACTGTGATCCTCCTTCTCAGTAGAGCTACTTTTCATCCATTATTACCTTGGCCCCCTTTACTTACAGCCTTCATTAGGTATTGCTTCATATCAAGCTGATGTTTTCATCCAAAATGTGCTCATCTGTAACCCTCAAAGACCTGTCCAGCTGTCTACTTGAATAGTTCTTCGTGACACCTGCCCCAGATAATGAATATCCGGGCCGCCCTCGTCAGTGACCTTACCTCGTCAGTGACCTTACCTCGTCAGTGAGGGCCAGTCCCAGGGTAGCATCCTAGGGGTTGAGAACAGATCAGTTAGCTGTCATTTCAGGGTCAGCCATTCCCGCCGTACGTTGGCTGGGAGATGGAGCTATCTGGCTGGATATGCGATTCCTAAAAGGGGAACATGTCAAACCTGTGGCCGCCACAGTCACAGCGAGAGCCTCCGACAGCGCATAACCCAGAGTGACCTTTGCCTGTCCGCTAGCTTACCGCCTATTTGCTGTCTGACTCTGTCGAGGGTCCTCACTGTGATCCCTAATGGCTGAACAAACTGTCTTCCTCATGCTTCCAGAGGAACTGACTCCGGCTGGGATTTTGGTTGTTGTCCTAAATCAGGGGTCGGCAACCTGCGGGTCGCGAGCCTCTTTTCATAACGATAGACAAATTCACATTTTCATGTCTTAACGTATCATGATAATACTTTCCTAAAGATAAATAGTTTATTCATGGATTAATGTTATTATTTTTTGTTTAGATATTTCTTTAGCTATATGTTAACGGGGCAGTCCGTCGCACGCTTCTGTTACGTCTTAACTGCATAATTTACATCTTCCTCAAAGTCATCCGCTAAAACGAGATTACGTCTCTGGTTAAATGGTATACTTTCCAGAGGTTTCTTAAGCACCTGGGTGTACACTTCAACGTTTATTGGGATTCCTAATTCTTTCATATACTTTTCGTAGTAGATCATCACCACGCCTTCCCAGGTCTTTGTAAAAATTATATTTCTCCGATTTGCATATTATAGCCAGCTGAGTTCGGAGTGGTGAGTACATTTTGCACAGCTTGGTCAGCAGAGTTACAGTACTGAAGTGGAGAGCAAAGAGCGGACGACTACAGAGACAAACGAAAGGAGGAATGAGGGTGAAGATTATCGCTACAGGACTAATCAGTGTTGTACTCTTAGTCACCTTTGCGCTGTCATTTCGTCTGAGTGATTTAAACCGGAGATGCCCCCCCAAATAGTTTTTCTATAATAGTTTTTGTAAGTACTTGAACTTTTATTTTTGTGTTATATGCATATATACACATATCACATTAAAATTCGTATCTCAATCCCCCTTTTTCATCCATTGTGGCTCTTTGTAAATCTTGGGTCAGACATTTAGGAGAAAATGGCTCTTTGCTTTAAAATGGTTGCCGACCTCTGTCCTAAACTGACCATAATAATCATTTTAACACCCATATGTCTGCTAAATGCCCCATTCTGCCCGACGTCCAGTTAAAATCCAATATTGTCTCCAGTTCACAGGAACACTATTCATGTAAGTATAGATACAACCATGGAAAATATGAAGAGACCACTCTGTATTTTTTATGAAATCTGCATTTTTGAATCCTGCTTTAACTGTGGTTCTGCTGGCAGAAGGCTACGCTGAACAGCAGGTTGCTTCCAGGTTCAAAATTTCTAAGACTGCAGTACAGAAGAACAAGGTGAAGCAGGAGACACTGTGAACAACCAGAAACCAGCCAGGTAAACAGTGGAGGTGACATTCTAATGCTGGAGATGACCGTTAAGTTATCCGACAGTTTCTCAAGGATCAGAAGATGACATCATGACGTTCAAAATGAACGAGAAACATTAGGTACAGGTGTGAAGTGCACTGCTAGGACAGTCAGACTCCTAGAAGCAGGACTGAAGTTCCATATAACAAGGAGGAAGCCCTTCATCAATGAGAAACAGGGGAAAGCCAGACTGAAGTTTGCAAAAAAAAAAAAATGCACACCCATAAATTGAGAAATGAGTGAAACAAAAAATTGTGCTGTAGTCTCTTAATTTTTTCCATGGCTGTCTAAAGTAATTTCTGAACAAAGCAGTTTGTGACAAACACAGAGTGTTGTTCATAGCTAATCGCATCAAACATATGGTTACTTTGGTTTCTGTGCTAATTGCGTCTTCGTCATTATGGCTATGCATGTCGTTCTGGATGTGAAAGTCTGCTAAAAACTATGCAAACGAGACGTCAACCGGGAGCTGCAGAAACGCTGGACATTTTCTACCCGGTTAAATTCTCCCACCAGCTTCTGTCTGTAAAATCTTGGACAGGCACAGGGGCTGATACCCAAAGCTAAGTGATTTATGTTTTAACCGAGTATGTGAATGGGTAAAAAAACTAAAAATTAGGAACCTTTCAGTTGGGGGTGGAGAATATAAATCGTGTACAATTTCGGCGACCAAAGTGTCTCTATTAAGTTTGAGACGGTGGCAAAGTTGACAAAAAATGAATAAGCAATGAGGCTGGAAGTGAGGGTGGTTTTCAAGCAGGCTTCAAGTTGCTGTGGAAACCTTATTGACCACAGAGCAAGGGCTTGATGTCTGAAGGTGTAACTGTGCAAACCGCTCGATATGGCCGCATCTCATCAGGGAGAAAAAAAAATAACAATATTGTCCCCTTGGTCGTTCTGTTCAATTTTTTTCTTTTTTTTTTTTTGCAGGTTCACGCAGAGGGAGGTATTGTTTACCAGAACGACCCCACGACAAGCTGCCGCCTCTGTTCGACAGGAGATCAATGCTCACAGCAGTGGGGATAAATTGCCAGGCCGTGCTGAAAAGGTTATGATTGCTGTGCGGACTTCCCCTACTTGGTCAATCAAGGTCCGGGCTAATGCTGGAGGCCCCACCTCACTCCTTACACCTTTATCTATCCCATCCTGTAAAAATCACTGTGAGATAGTCATCCTCCCAAGCATCCCCTTCAAACTGGAAATGTTAGACTTGCTCTGGTTGGGACAGCAAATGAATCAGAATGTCCTGAACAGACATCGGGACTGACGGGAGACAGTATGAGGTATTTGGGGTTTAGTGACCTAAGGGGAGAGGACTGTACACAAAAGACAAAGGGAGGCTTTAGCAAATGGGGGCAATGGGAGGGGAAAAGAAGATGGATGTTAGGTTACAAATTGGGACACAAGGGCATGTTGGCTGGTCTGTCTGGGCTAAGAGACAAAGAGATTGTTTTATTAGTAACAGCCTGCAGGTGCTCTGCTCTAGGGCATCTTGCATTACATTTTTATACCCACAGTGTCCCGTTTATTTGGTACAACTGCTGGCTAATTCAAATGATCTACTCCTTCAAACAGCCAATCATGTGGCTGCAACTGAATACATGCAGCAAGCAGACACGGTCAAAGGGTTCGCTTAGTGTTCCTCTGAACATCAAACCAGCTAAGACAGCTGATCTAAGCAATTTACAATTGAGTAGTTATTGTTGGTGCCATACGAGGCGATTCCAGCATCTCTGAAACAGCCAGCCCTCCTGTGATTTTTCACACATTACGGCATACAGAGTTTACAGAGAATGGTGTGACGAACAAAAAAACTTTCAGTCAATGGCATTTCTGTAGCCGAAAACACTTTTTTAGTGAGAAAGGTCAGGAGAGAATGGGCAGACTCGTTAAAGCTAACAGGAAGGCGACAAGTGCAAAAATAACAGCTCAATACTACGATGGTTAGCAGAAAAGCTTCTCTGAATGCACAACTTATCTCCCCTTGAATGGGTTCTGCAGGCAAAAGAGGGTCCCACCCAGTGTTAGCTAGATGTATTAGCTGAATGTAAATATTCTTTCTGGATATACCTAGAATTGGGCCAGACAGGGGAATTATCCAGTGATGCCAAAATATTCAGTCATTCTTACATACACAGACATACTATGATTACTCATAGAAGAATAACTAGGGTATTATCTTGGGAAGTCAATGTTGTACTGCAGCATATTCTTTTCAATGAAGAGATGGAGAACTCCTTTAAAAAGTTTATGTAGTGGCGATATAAATATACCATGGAATAAATGGCCTTTCTGTTTTCAATGCTCAGTCTTCTGAAGCACCAAATTTAAGCGGCTCCAGCTAATTTCCCTTCCTGAGGCACCACAATAAATTATTCGGGCAGCATGTACTGGTGTCAGTCACTCCATGATGGAGTGCTTCCATATCTACATGCAGGATAATTCAGTAAGTGTTCAACGGTCATATGAGTGTTGAAGACGCGAGATCCTGAAAATGTAAATAATGGAAGTAACAGTGTAACAGGAATGTAGGAAGGGCAAGAGAAATAGCAATGTTTGTGTGAAGAAAAGTAGGCATGTGGCAGGAAAAATCATTTAAAATGTATTTATTTTGAATTCAACCATATTTAAGCAGATTGTTACTCTGCGAGCCTGTGCAGAGTATACCTCTGTGTATACTCTCCACAGAGTATACCTCTCTGTATACTCTCTACAACGTGTGCAGAGTGTACCTCCATTGTGTACTGGCCTTCTATCCCGTGACCATCACATGGATGCTGCCACTGTACTCTTAAGCAACTTCTCCAGGGCCGCTAGATGCTGGCTGACCCCTAAGATTTGCTGTCATCTGTCCATGCGCCTGTGCATCTCATGGAGAGCAGAGTGGGATAGGCAAAAAGTAACACTATTCTATTCTATAATGGGGTGAGGTTCCAGGGTAACCATGACGCTATATTCAATAAGTAGTTAAGGAAAATTCCTGTATGATATTATAGTCATATAAATACCAAATAGATTAGGAGTTTCCAACCTTTTGATTTCCACAGACCAGCATGTATTGTGTAATAATTTCATAGTTCAGACACATGACACAGGTAGGGAGGGGTTGAGGGGACTGGGGTGTACCAGTGGATCTATTGACAGGCCAGATTAACTAAGTTTAGCCATTTCCAGTTTTTTCAGATGCGATCAAAACTTGTTATTAATATGGGTTGTAAAAAAATGTGTGGCTTGAGAATATGTGTAGTTCATTTTTGGAAATGAACCAAGCCCCCCCTACCCAAGTGCCAACGGTCTGTGGCCCTGAGGAGGGTGGCCGTGAACCATAGGTTGGGACCCCTTGATATAGATAATGAGCTTGGGATGAAGGCCACGGTCTAGCTGAAGGTTAAGGAGCCTGCTGTTAGTGCTCGTTCATCCGTGCAGTCAGTGTGGTGGAAGCCGTGATTCCAGGAACGGGTCCTGCACATGCCTGTGTGGTAAAAGTCCAAAGTACTGCACTACCAACCTAAGGGCCCAAAGTCCCACACTATCAACCCAAGGGCCCAAAATCCTGCACTACCAACCCAAGGGCCCAAAATCCTGCACTACCAACCCGAGGGCCAAAAGTCCCGCACTATCAAGCCAAGGGCCCAAAGTCCAGCACTACCAACCCAAGGGCCAAAAGTCCTGCACTACCAACCCGAGGGCCAAAAGTCCCGCACTATCAAGCCAAGGGCCCAAAGTCCAGCACTACCAACCCAAGGGCCCAAAGTCCTGCACTACCAACCCAAGGGCCAAAGTCCTGCACTATCAACCCAAGGGCCAAAAGTCCTGCACTACCAACCCGAGGGCCAAAAGTCCTGCACTATCAAGCCAAGGGCCCAAAGTCCAGCACTATCAACCTAAGGGCCCAAAGTACCACACTATCAACCCAAGGGCCCAAAATCCTTCATTACAGTGCCACATTTCCACGTATGCCATGAGGATGAAGCATACTGTAGCATATTTGCCTTTATTTATTTAGTAAATGCTTTTAACCAAAGCGACATACAGTTGAAAGCAGGATCAGCCAGTTCCTGGAGTAATAGGGGGATACAGGCTTTGTTGCTTTATTGAAGGACCTAATGGGCTGAATCAGTCTTCAGATCATGGGCACAGCACCCTAACTGCTTTCCCTCACAGCGACCCCCAGTGGATCAGTACTGAAGAGAACCATACAGCTCAAAATATAATCCATGTTGCGTTAATGGACCTCATTTTGTACACTTGGTCTGATGTGCACCATCACCACAGACCGACACCACAGAAGCCCCAGAATCGACAGAATACTAGATAGTGATACGCTAAAATGTTATTGTATCAGGCACTCAGAAACCTCAATGCATGGCAATGTAATTCATTTTTTTGTGGGCGAAATTGCTTGTAAGCTGATATGTCTCAGTTGTTGCTTGTTCTTTCCAGTTGATCTTGTGATCGCATTGTTTTTCTCTTTCTTTGGCAGAGTGTGAAGCAGCTGTTTTATTGCGGACCTGGGTATTGGCGTGGGTATGTCTCTCATCCATGGGTCGTGCTGCCACGGCAACGACTGGCACACTGAAAGCACCTTAAACTGCCAGTAATAGA
>JAODJW010000100.1:89970-103594 GCA_026777045.1 Hyperopisus bebe
CAGCGCCCCCCCCCCCCCCCCCCCCCTTTACACTGAGCTTTAGTGATGCTGAGTAAGACACACTTCAGCCAGGGGGAGTTTACAAGTGAAAAATTAACAGGCCCCATATAAAACGGCCTTTCTGCCAAAGAGGAAAGGGAAAACAGTTTTAAAGAAATGGCTTGAAATTTAAACAGCTTGAGTTATGAAAATCTGCTCAAGCACTATCTCCCTATTGAAAGAAAATACACTATTCTTCTTCAACTTCCTGTTTTTCTCCATCTTGCTGACCAACACGCATACTAATCAAAACTGGCATTGCACGTCTATGAGCAGAACGGCTGAGTTGTTTGGCGCCTCGTGCGTGTGTGGAATATTAGCGCCGTGTTGACTTTCTGTAACCCTTTCTGGGCTGAACTGCGAATGCGCCTACGCACACAGTAAAGATCCTCTGCGCTAAACTCGTCTCTGTTTAATGTTAAGTTAGGGCCAGGAGAGGCTGAATGCTGGCAAACTACCCCAGCGAGGAATCACCGCATGCTGGACTCATGTTACAGCCTCCACAGCCCTCTGGGATCAGGCTGTAACGGCCTATAATTTTCAAGCAGGTCATTTGTTTATGCAAATCTGGCGATGTTTTTAATGCACCCCTGACTTTAGTGGTAAGTCATGCAGGGCCAAGTCTGCTCAGTATGCGTTCTGAGTTGCCCCTCCAGGGTGTCATCAGTGCCGGCTGATGTCTGATGAGGGAGATAAGAGCCCCCCCCCCCCCCCCCCTGTATTGCCCACAGATGGAGTGTCAGGCACTGTGCTCCTAGGAGCCCCCACCCTGTCTCGGGCCAGCAGGGGGGCACAGACGAGCATGGGGGGGAGAATGGGAACAGCCACTTGAGCTGCAGCTCGGCTAAAACTTGCTTTATCATGAAGCGGCCTGTCGACGCTAAGAGAACCACTGCCCCTCTGCTCCCAGCTATGAGATAAAAAAGACGATGCCTTAAAAAATGCCCCCCTCCCCCCCCTTATGATTGCTCATAATCTGACTCAGTGGAATCACCTCGGCGATTCAGATCCGTCCGTCGGTTACGGCTCCCGGATTCTATGGATGCCGTGTGGCTGCCCATGCTAGCTGGAGACGTCCCTGCCCAGAGCGGGGTTGGATGTGCTGGGATTCTCGGTATCTCTGGGGCGGGGGGTTGGGAACTTGCTCCCCGGTCAGCTTATTGCCCATTACTCCTTCAAATTACAATATTCCGATCTGAAATATTAAATAGCCGCAGCATTGGAGCACATAACCAAATTGCACCACCAAGCAACTAATAAAGTGAGTCAATCTGTTTTGCAAATCCTGTTTGCGCCGTTGGAAATTAAAGGGGAAGGAATGATCGGGGGGTGGAAGAGGAGAGAAATGAAGATTGCTGCCACTGCTGGAAACTTGCAGAGACCCTTGTTTTACCAAAGCTTATGGTTATCTTATTAGATATGTCTGCCTCATACGCTGTTATTGTGCTGGGAGTCTTTCAAGGTCCAAATCCCAGAAAAGCCTGTAATAATCTGTCAGATGCGGAAGATGTCCCCACAGACGAGGGGTCCTAATCCACCCAGATCAATAGCACACTCAAGCTGGGCTCGCTGGCCCTCTTTGCTACACTTTGCGCCATGACAGCAGCCCCATTGTGCTCAGTGTCTTTCCCCAAACCACGGATCCCATTCCTACATTCTCCATTGGACGCTAAAGGAAGCTAATGACTGGGATAATTGAGGCCCTCTATGGGAGCGATTTGAACTCAATTTATGACAATTCGGAGGAAACAAAGGAGGTTAGCAGAGAAGCTAATGACGACCAGGAGAGCTAACAGGGCTGTCTGTTAGAAAGGGGGATATTTCTGTCCTGCTTTCTCCTTTGGGGCTTTATAACTCAAGCTTTTGTTTTTCAGGCTTTGGCAAAAGAATTTGATTCCTGAATAATTGGAAAAGAACGCAAGCTGAAAACTTCTATGTACTTCCTGTGTGTACTTCCTGTTGCAGGTGTACGATGTAGAAGGTAGAGGCAGTGAACTAGGATTAACCCTCCTACTCAAGCTTGGCTGGTCCTCACCGGAGCCTGTATTATCTCAGCATGACAAATGGGACTCGAGAGGGCACTGGGGCTTGTTTATCAGCAGTGAGGAAGAGTGGCCGCCAGCAGCAGCGAAGGCTGCCTCAGTCAAGGTATTCGTCTTCGGAAGTTTCCGTGAAAAGATCTGGGCTTCTATCGTCAATGCTATCGAGGGACCCTTGGGGAAATTCCATCTCATTCATGGTGGTGATGAAAATCCTGCAACTGCATTTCCTATTACCTCACCAGCTCTAATGGAGACCGACTATTACGGAGACCTTTGTGTTTGGTTGGCGGCAGATCATAAAAGGTTACAGCTACAGAGAGCTTTTGCTTAAATGTGTTTGTGGATTGGCCTGGACGCCTATATAAAACCTGTAAAGCTTTCTGCGGGCCTTTCCAGTGAACAGATTTACTTGGGAAATTGGGCTGGGGCGTAATGGTTTTCAAAGGGAAATGATTAAATTGTGCTCGACTCACAGCTCACTAGACCTGCGCTGCAGGTCTCTATTTGGTGGCCGATTGTATGGATGTTTGAGGCTAAACCAGACCGGTTGGTCCTTGGGATACGGTGCACGGGTTTAGCTGTGTCTTGCGGCTCCAGCGAGGAGTCCGGCGTCTGCTTTCCTCCACCAAGTACAGATACATGGAGATGCTTCTTTTTGCAGATTGTTGCTCTCCTTTGAGACACATAGACACACACACACATGCATATGTCGGGTAAACATATCTTTACGGAGAGCGCTCATTCATTTCTGTGGGAAAAATGCTAACGCTAAGTATGCTTTACCCCCTACCCAGCCTCAAGCATAACCAGAAGTAACCAAGCAAAAAATAAGAATTTTTGCATTTTTAGTTTTTTTATTGCAGTTTCCCCTCAATTAAAAAAAATGGATATTTATCACGTTGTGGGGACATAAGGTAAGGTATATCTGCTCTCTCTCACACACACACACACACACACACACACACACACACAGGTGACATTGGAGCTTGGGGTCTGAGTGTAGGCTCAGACATATTCCTGGTGCCCCTTGAGCAATTGAGTTTGAGGGTCTTGCTCAAGGGCCCTATGATGGCATCAGTTTGCCAGCCTCGACATTCTTTGCTGGCAACCTTCTGAGTGCCATAGTCACACCAGAGTCAGACACTGCCCCCCAGTTAGGCTCCTCCAGTCTGCCATTCTGATACGCAATATAGGTGACAATCCATCAGGAATTACAAGCATTTTACTTTTTTCATGTTGTGATTTAAAAATTTAAATGCTCAAAGAACAACTACTTTGTATTGAAAAAGTTGCGTTTTTCATTTAAACGTATACAAACCAGGAGGGGGGAAAAAATGACAGGATATAATATGCTCTGGACACAGATGGGATCACACCTGCCCCCCCCATACCTGTATTACAGTATCTGCTCTGGGGTTATTCCAAATATTAGCCCTTCACAGCAAATCCATCAGCCTTCCCAGCCATACCCATCAGGAGGAGGACGTTGTGTCTGCACCCGCTCCTCCCATAATCACCTCGGTAATAGTGTGTGTGGGAGGTTTGTTTGTGTATTTACCAGCTCAGCTCAGAAAAAAAAAAAAATCCACTGCCCCCGATGCAGGGCATGGATCTGGGGGTGCCTTTAGCTGTGAAGTACAATTAGCTGTGATACATGTTGTTTTGGGACACAAGCGCTAATAATGAACAACCAAGAGCAAAAGCCAGGGAGCCTCATGTTAAGAGGACTATGGGAAGGTGATTGGGGGGGGCATCTTGGGAAGGTAAGACATATACCTGAGGTTGTACATCATGATATACTCAACCATTCATTACTTCATGATTAAATCTATAAAATGGTGTTTCCTTTTGCTCCCTTGGAAATGCAACCAGCAGAGGTGGACATTTCAGGTCCAGAAAGTAAAAATCCAAACCAGGATTTTGTTTCAACCAACCAGCTGAGCATAAAGAGTCACAGTCACAAAGTACTCAACTGGCTGGTTGAAACAAAATCTTGGTCTGGATTTTTACTTTCTGGATCAGAAATGTTGTCAACCAGGGACCGGTTTGTTGTGTCTGGGGCCCCACTCAAAAGCCCCCCCCCCCCCAGGTCTAGTAACTGTTTGAGGCCAACAATGGGCTCCCAAACCTCAGTGGTCAACACCAAAATGCCAGAGCCCCTTCCGGCATCTGTTACAGCCCATTTCATTTCCCAATGCTTCTCCTGACGCCTTGCGTTATTGGTACTTCTCAAAAATTACAAAAGCTGCCCAAACACTGAAGATACATAGAGATTAGAACTCCAGCTCAAAGAAGTCCTTTATGTGACTTCCCACACAGAATGACTTATCTTAGGCAGAGGAAACGGAATAACGAAGATAATATGTGGATAGAAGTAGGTCTACATTTCTACAGCTAAATTTTTCTCTTTGCTACATAAAGCAGGGATGAGCTCCAGAGTCATGCAGCCAAGTTGGGGTCGCCCCCCAGGAACCATCCTAAAAACCCCAAATAGGGTTTGGAATGAAGCTGCACCATCGCCTGTGTGCCCCTCATCCAGCTGGCCGCCTCCATGCTTTGATGTCAGGATCCGGCCCCTAGGAAGAGGACAGGAATGTGTGAGACTGCATGGAGAGCAGACTGCCACAATCCCACAATTCCACAGTTGGACATGGACCAATCAGATGCCTGGGGAGTGTGTCTGTATATGTGCATATGTCCAAGACAGAGCATACAGGTGGGAAGTGAGACAAGTCCTCTATACATTTAAAGATTTATATACGCCAACATTCACAAAGACAATAACGGTATGAGTTATTTTTTTAATCATAGCTACAGGCAACTATATTTACATGCAAGTGTAGCTCCTGATTATTTTGAATAATTCTACTATTACAAGTAAATGTCTCATATTCACAGTACAGCTCTTCAAAATAAACATGTATTCTCAAGACAATGGTTTTACATAAGAAACCTTATTATGAAAATTTGAAAATAAAGTGAATTCCTGGAACACAATGTAAACATACAGTAAGAGAAACTATTTTGTCATAGTCCTGAACAGAAGGATGACATCTTCCAGCACAGTTATGTGAGAGTCGTAGGAAATTTCTGGGCAAGCGACTGTAAAAAATGGATGAATGGATTGTAGGATTTTTTTTAAGGTTTTTCTAACTGCAAGAAGTTGATGTTCCCCCAAGTATGGTGGTAGGATTTTGGAATTCACAACAAAAGCAACACCACAACACAGAAAAAGAAAATCTACCACAAGCTGTTGCCCCAAGCTGGGAGTGTATAGTGAAGTACAAATATTCTTTGAATACAGGTCAAACAAGGTTATCCTACTGTGTTTTCCCTTGTCCAGGTGGTGATTTGCAATACACATACAGCACGGTAATAATGTTCTGTTTTTGCATGTTCAGTTTTGAAATGTTTCATTACAGTTGTACATGTACATTTTTGTTTGTTGTTCCCATCATTCCAGCCAAACTGGCAACTAGTGTTTGTTTTAACCATTATTAATGTTAGTTGTCATGCATGTGATTGGTGAGGAATATCTGTGACTTACCTGCCTGAAATGGAGATTAGATGAAGCAGTAGCTTGGCATTTAGCCGCCGTATCGCCATTCAAGTTTAATTGTTCACCATGAGGCTTATGCTTCACCTTGGTTCACTAGTACTTCTTGGTGTAATTGGCCGTATTTTCTTCGTAACATGTCCATCACCACCAATGGTTTGGCTGATTATGATGAATGAACGTCTATGTCCTCTGGAGGTAACCACTTGGACATGCCCCCCCAAAGCAGTGTCCAAGGCAGTGGCGATCGCGTACGTCTTCGTGATATGAATCACTGATGTCTCCTGACAGACCTTATTCCACTAGTGGGAGTGGCTAATTATGAAGGTAGCTTTGGCAGGATGTTCTCTGCATGGAATACACTTCATCTAGATAAAGGCCAAGACAAAACCAAAACAGAGGAGATCATGCATGAAACATCCTGGCAGAAAATGATGAATGGTGTGCCCTAAAGCCCTTTGTGGGAAAATGTGCTCCCTTTAAACTTCTGAGAATTCTCCAAGGTCTGTCACAAAAAATACCTTTGCAAAACATACCTTTGTGCTGGTAACAGCCAGATTTCCCTGAACAATGACCCCTGAACTGTTTTTAATCTCATACTGTAAGTGTATACCGAAATCCAGGGATTTTTTAATCAGTAGTCAGCATATCATAAAAAACCACAGGTATATCAACGAAACTTGTATCAATCTGATGAGTGTTTAATCACTTTTGTCACTTAAAAAAAGATGTTTTTTTTTTTCCTGTAGACATGCGGCTTGGCATCGATCTCTTTTGTCTCGAAATTCTCAATTAATGCTACAACCGGGCCTTTTTAAATATTTCAAAAAACTGCCCAAGCGAACAAGGATGGCAAATTGAATTTTGTTGACAAGGCCTCTCAATTTTCATAAAACGCACAGGGAAATTTGTAATTCAGATGCATGATGATTGCATTAGGAAAAAAAAAAAAAACATGGTTCAACAAACCATTGACTCTACAGGACCTGAGGCCCCGA
Organism: Hyperopisus bebe; assembly: GCA_026777045.1. Taxonomy (NCBI): domain Eukaryota; kingdom Metazoa; phylum Chordata; class Actinopteri; order Osteoglossiformes; family Mormyridae; genus Hyperopisus; species Hyperopisus bebe. The sequence continues at coordinate 96,606 of JAODJW010000100.1, forward strand.
ATTGGTGCCATAGGCAAGACTACCAAACTGGAACAAGAAAATATTTTTTTTTATAATCTTGTTTGTTTCTTTTCCTTTGTTTCTGCTTGTTTTTTCATTGATGCTTCTGGAAAAGCTCTGTTCAAGGATGCAGAATCATTTTTAACTGCCCCAAATTATCCCCTTTGATCTTTCCCCCCCACAGGCATTCTCTGGCCACCTTGTTCAGTTGGGACCCTCAGCAAAAAGGGAGGACCTTGACTGGAGGGGGGAAGGAGAGTCTGGATTGACAGGTTATTACTGACTTTGTAGGGATTAGTCTGCGAAAGCCCCTCAGCACCACGGCCACCACGACCACAACCGAGAAAATAAGATAATCTTTTTTTTTTTTAAATAAAATAAACCTTCTAAAATAAATATAACAGAAGCAGTGCTCTGAAAATACATCAAATTGTCATCCTGTCCTAATTTCCTATTGTTTCTGTTGCTGCTTTTTTATTTTATTTGTTTTTTTTTTAGAGCTAGCCTGGGGACATGTCAATTGGAAAGAGATTAAACTCCCACAATAAACACATACAAAACAGAGGAGAGCATACCCATAAAATGTATATCCCTCCTTAAGCAGCACTGTCTTCTGTTTTGTCCTTTGAAGCGCAATGAACATTCAAGCTGCCCATTTTTTAAAGACCCGATGAAGATTCCCTTTCTGTTTGAGTGCACATTGCAAGTCTAAATAGCCTAATGTGATAAAGTTCGGAACCACCTCGAGGCTTGTGAAACAGATTTTGAAAAGTGATGATACTCACATTCCTCTAATTCCTTATTTATCATGGATTAGCCATGGTGTAATATGCATTAGAAACGTCCAAAAGTACATATGGTCTTTAAATATTCGGATTTGTATGCCTCTATAGCTTGATATATTAATGATATCTTTTCCGTGTAATAATATAATCCATAATAATGTATAATCAATAGAATAGCCAAGAATCTACAATATGAATGTATGTTTAATTTTAGGAATCATATCTGCTGAAGTATCTTCTGCTAATTAATGGTGTACCTTTTTGTTACATATCTAATGTGTATACTAAGGAGTATGGAGCTTGTACACATTGTTCTTGTGCTATACATAAATGCAGCAATGCAGCTTAATAATTTCCTTGACCCAAGGTACAGCTTTGAGGTCCAACCTGATGCAAGCATGACAGGAAACATTCGCAAAACAAAAGAACATTTGCTACTATGAGTGAAACGAATTCATTTTAATTGCATAGCGGTGGGTTGTGCAGAATGTAAACAAGACAGACAACTCTGCTAGACGCCAGGATGCACGGAGAAACTCAAATTAAACACTGTCAATGTGTCAAACCACTGAAAAATTGCTTGCAGTTTATACATTTGAATTAGGACCCTAACTGGGACATGGGGGATGGTTACCCTACGCTTCCTTTATCTACATACTAAATAACTATTTAATCTGCGGTCCCATTCCAAGTAGTCATCAATTAAAACGTGATAATATTGGCATCATGCCTGTGTCACGCATATTTCTGCAAAGGTGACATTAGTATGGACAAAAATGATTCTATGACGTTTTATTCTATCTGTATCAGTTATATATTTTAAACTGACTGCTTTTGCCCTACAGATAGCGACAGGTATGGGCGTTAATGGATCTCCAAATTTCAGCAGCGTAGAAACGAAAAAGAAAACATTTAACTCACATACAAGGCATTCTCCGCATGCTAATGCATGTCCTTGGGTAGGTTAAGTAGGTAATCTGCTGGCAATGTCCCAGGTGCAAGTGGGGTAGAGATGTGTCTCAGGGTCAGGTGAATAAAAAAAAAAGCTTGATATCTGATTATTTAGATATTCATTCAATGGCCACTTTATTAGGTATACCTGGTCCTCAGTGCCAACATCCTGCCTCTACAAGCAGAGTCAGGTGACCACAACTTAATACAAAAAGCATGCAGAGATGGTCTTGTGGTTCAGTTACTGTAAGACAAAGCTTTAGAAAAGACAACACGCCGGATGTAAGCAATTTTGAACACAGTGTAACTTTTGGTGCCAGATGTGGTCGATGTCCTGCAATAGACTAACATCCCATCCAGGGGTTGTGCACCCTATGTTTTCTGAGATAAGGTTGGATGGATGGATGGATGGATGGATGGTCAATTCAAAACACCTTTGGTTGAAAATATACAGCAAAAATTTACAGTATTTTTCAAAAGTCCTAGGCAGCCATAGAAAACTATGCTGAAGTGATCTTCATGTTGGTGACTGACATACTGTAATGTTTTTAGCTCCGCCATTTCAAACCCTCCACCTTTGCTCACCCCAGTATTTGCAACAATCATCCAATACAGACACGTGTTTTTTAACTTGGCCACTAGCCCACCTTGTATGGCTAATCTATACATCATCGACTTTTTAACTGATTTAATTAATTCAATAAGTGTGCTGGTGGTGAAATGTTGACTGATACATGGAACGGCTGAGGTGCCTCTAAGCAGAGCTTTGGGAACTTAAATGATGTTCTTCTAACCCTCCGACAACATATCAGTAAATTATTGGAGAACAGAAGAAGGTCTTGTTAATTCTTATTGTATTATTCTTAATTTGCTATAATGTCAGCAAAAATTTAAATTTGACTTAATTAAATTTGTCTTCTTTGTTCCGAGCACGTATACACTTAGTATCTAGGAAAATACGTATAAATATTTCCTTACTGCCGAAGACTGTTGCACAGTACTGTATCCTGTAGATGTAGACATAGCTATCTTGGTTAATTTAAACCTTGTCTTAAACTTGTGAAATTAAATTATGTTGGAGACACATCCATGCAGACTGGCAGAGGACACCAGTACAATTGTGAACAATATAGAGCCAATGATTACATAACTGTATTACTCAACATTGCAGATGTGAAGATGGTGTGCAATGCAAATCTTTGTCACAGACTATTTGAAAACCTTCTGAAACTTAAGTTTCTGTTTCATAGCAGCACAGTATTATTCGAGAACAATTTCTCTTCTGTTGCAAAAATGCATAACAACATGTAATATTTGGACAACAAATTATACCAGGAGCGTCTGTGTTATACTACCCCCCAAGCTAAAAGCTTAATCTGAGCATGCCCAATAAAGAATGCTACTATTAAAATAGGTAAAAATGTCACCTAGTTTGAATAAAATCGTACTGGGAAAAAGAGGGGATGGAAAATTCAGAATATTTGAAAAATGGTTCCCATTGTTTATAATGTATTTTCTGTTTTTCTGGCAGCTTCCTTATATCATTTGTGACAGCCTTCAAAGAAAAATAAGCAAGCCATTTCCCCAGTCTTCAATGGTTCTAATTCAGTGCTTCTGAGAATACGTTATTCGCTAAGGGAACGAGTTTGCTTGGAGCGCTAAAAGGCTCTTGAGTCTAATTAGAGACAGACAATAAGCAGCGGGGCGGAACGGGGCACGGTGCACAAAAGCACCATACGTTACGGATGCGGGTGACACAGCGACAGGAGGGAGACCCCTTGAAAAAAACCACAAGACCAAAACAGAATCCTTGAAAAAGGTACGTTCCAACACAGCAGTCTGCTTGGCGGAAGGTTTTCATAAGATTTTTCAAAACAGCCCTGAGGAAGATGCGTCTTATTGGCAACGACTAGGGCCAAATAACATGGTTATGTTGATCTTTCTCTTTTGTTGTTGGTAAAGTGCAATGGCCCCATCCAGCATTTTATCGGCGGCTTAATTAGCATGACGACGTTTGGCGTGTGAACTTCTGAGTAACTGTTAAACTCCTTAATAAACTCCTTCAGAAGCGTTATGTAAATGTGCGATGCCAGTAACAGTTTTTCTTCCCATTCACAATGGGGTGAGTCTTTGGAAGTCGTGGATACGGGTGCCGTACCCACAGGGAATCGCACCTCTGATCGCAGGCCCATTAGCATGGTGCGTACTGTTGTTTTCAAGAGTATGGATTCATTGATCTAGGAGGTTCCAGCTTCCAAGTCCCAGCAGGAGCCCAAACGTAGCACCCTTGAGTAAAAATTGAGTAACCCGAAGTGTTCTGCTGCAACCAGGTAAACAAATAGAAATTGCTTTTGATTAAATAGCCGACTCGGCTAGAACATAGCTGTGTTGGTAACCATGACAGGCAGGTGCAGGTTTCTCTGGGGAAAAGTATACGTGAGAACAATATAAAGTCTGAAAGTCAGAGGTTAAAATGAGCACACGCTTGACATTGAACTGAGCTGCTGGTGATTCATGATCGTAACTGAGGGAGTGACCCCCGGCGAAGGCCAGAGGGGTGGGTAAACCCGGCTGGAGTCCTTTGAAGCCACATTTGCTACTGCATATCCAGAGGATTGGCTGCCATGATAAAGCGCGTGCAGGCCAGGATCGGAGATCGGCTCCAGATACGAGTTTGACCTGAAGGCGAATGTCAAGGTCAACAGCTTTCAGAGAGAAAAATGTCAGGTATGGGAAGACAGTGGATAACGGGGGCGATCCGGGGTCAACGTTGTTGCGGAACGCGCGTTCCCTCTGGCTGGATTTTAGCATGGAAATCTGTCTTGATTTTAATCAGCGTCAGAATGAGAACAAAAAACAGAAGAATCGTTACACCTCTACTTCAGGACAAAAGGTGGAGAATGCGATGCCAGTTCATACATAATACCCATAAGGACCATGTGACCCCTCCCCCCCACCATTCCTCCACACGCCCACCTACACGCACCAGTGGGCACAGACACACATAAACTAAATAAAAACAGTACAAGCTAAATATCCAGGCACCGTCTGTTTCATATCTCCTTCACCAACATTCAGTCTGAGTTTTGAGGCCAGGTGTCCATTTCTGCTTGTTATTTAATATACCCTGTGCATGTCCAACCCCTGTGATGCCCTGGGGCGTTGACCATGTGGTGACCTCACCCACTCAAACTTTATTTATTTCTACCGACTGCTTATTTGATAACATTGCAGGTAGCGCCCCCTAAGGAAAAGCCACTGAATTACAGCTGATAAACCCTGATTATGATGTCACTACAATTTGACATACAATCCCTGTATGTGCATTCTGTTAATTAAATGCAGACATGCACTCAGGTTTCTGTGCTGTGAGGTACTTGTGCTTTCATTGTGCCTGGATATTGTTTACTGTGGTTAAATGAATAAAACAGAGAATTTTGGTGTGATTAAATGAATTATATGTTGCTGTGTACCATTTTCCTTATGGCTGCATTAAAATGCTTTAAACTTCAAATAAATGGCTAAGGGGGATGGAACTTCCCAGCAATCAGATTAAAATCATATCTCTAATTTACAACACAAAATATAGCATATCATCTCATACATTAATACACTCACTGTTGGTGGTCGGACTTAAATTACATCCACTTAAACATGTTCAATTACGAAGTGAACTTGATAAAAACAAGTCATTTAGAACACGTTTTGTTTTAATTTGCCTCACTCTTTCACACCAATAAGTGATCTGCGCTCATAAATTTAAGGGATTTTATTAAGCTAATTCAGCCAAACAAAAATTAAATAAATAAATAAATAAAAGAAAGAAAGAACTGCCTCTGTTCTCAGTTTTCTAAGCCACTGTGGTACAACTAATGCTCCCCACCCCTGCATTTGAGTCTAATCAAAGTATTTCCCAGATGCGGAAACATGATTACAGTCAAAGACTTGGGAGGCCAGTTTGAATCTAAGCTTGAGATATTATCTATGAAGTCACTTTATTTTTCATGTTACCATCAAACTGACAATGACAGTCATATATGAAAACCTTCACTTGCAACTGCAATAATAATAAAAAAAAAGTTGTACCTTTTATTTCTGTGTGGTTATTATGGGGTGTTTCTTACAATATATTGTGGATGTTGCACTTTTATGAAGCTAGTTACCCATGACCTTGTGCTGAACTATTAGTGATTTCATAGATTCATGGAATTGATGTATGAATGTTTAGGAAGTAACTTATGGATAATACATGTAGTTTTCAAATACCCAACAGTTTCATAGCTCTGTATGTTATTTCAATGAGGAATAAATAAAGTCTGACTCGCTAAACAGTGTTTTTGAAGGCATGAACTCTTGGATTGGTCTTGGAATGGGAAAAAATGTATATTTCTCAAGGATATTTCATTTTGTCTGTTTCAATGCTTTGTGAGACTCCAGTCACGTAGAGCAAAATCCTGCTGCATTATTCTGCTGTGTGCGAGTGCAAACTGTATGCATGGGAAGATGAATCTGCAACTACCGAAAAACAACTGCGCAGCTGCCTTCTGTCAGATAGAATTCTCCTAGCGAGGGACCCTGTGTTCACTGGTGAACCAACAAACACAGCAGTCTCAAATCAAATGGACTAAAGAATACGGCTGGAGTCAGATGTGTGGGGTGATGTAGCCACTGGCATTGTGCATGCGGTTAAGGAAAAGGTCGAGGGAAGGGTAAGTCAGTGGCCCGCTTCTCAAGTTCAGTGTTTGGTTATATACTGTATGTGTGTGTATATGTATATATACTGAACCGAACCAAAAAAGTTAAGCACCCAGAAGTAATGGTCCGATTCGCATGTAATTTGGAACATATGCAGACCAGCGATGGGTGTGTAAATGATTCGATTTGCAAGGAGCTGCCATGTCTAGTCACCAGACACAAAGGATGCCTTGTGGATGCATTAGACAGCATTATCAGCACTTGATGGAGTTTGATAGGAGTCGCATTGTGGGTTTGCATGAGGCTGGGTGGTTGTATCGTGCAATTGCCTGGCATGTGGGGCATGCAGATGTCACAGTTGCCCGATTTTGGACCCAATGGGCATGTAGGGCACCCACACATGTCATGATGGTTCCAGTCGCCCAAGACAGACACACCAAGGGAGGATCGTCGTTTTCTTCGCCAAGCATTACAGAACCCCGTGACATCTATACGTGCCATCCAGACACAGGTATTGGACTCTCTACAACACCCTGTGTCACCCCCCATCGTGTCTCG
>JAODJW010000100.1:104312-121744 GCA_026777045.1 Hyperopisus bebe
TGGGACCAGCAGTGTACCCCTACCGCCAACTCTGTTATCTGTTTGAACTGATATTATAATCATTGTCATACAGTCACATGACCTTTCACCACGTGCAGATTCATTTCATCTCCACCACTTTTTCTGCGTGCATAACTTTTTGTGTGTGTGTGTGTGTGGATAGTACTTAACACTTTACAATAAGTTTATTTATTGCGATTACCTTTCTGTTTAAGCATCTTAAAAAAAATACATTTAAAAAGAGGCTTGCAAACTCTTGTTACTTTTTTAATATTGTAGGTGATATCAATTCACCGGGACTCACAATTATATTATGATTTACATTTCAAACAAGCCATGTTTATTACATTATTACAATTTTCTTTCAGGGTAGGGGAGCTAGATTTCAAAAAGGCAAAAATAGAAGATTTCAAAGAGGCGATTCTATAAGAAGGTGTTTTATACCTGACCTTTAGGTGGCATTATGGGGAGAGCGGAGCGGGCGGCTGGTCTCTTTGGGCTTTGAATCTGTCGGCTTTTAAGTGAGAGCTGATTCAAAGAAGGCGTCGAATTTTTGCTCAGCGAGATATGTTCAGTATCCACCAATATGAAAACACCCATTAAAAATAAACTTTTTAAGGTATGTTTTTCCGTGATGGTTTGATGGTTGGCTGGTCATACCAGCATGATCAGCTTGATAGGGTGGCCACACCACCAGCTAAACCATCAGTGATGAGCACCTGCTGGAACATGATCATCTAAGACCACCTTAGACCACCTTAGTGCATCTTAGACCATCTTAATGCATCTTGATGCATCTTAGACCATCTTTTAACATCTTATACTATCTTACTCCATCTTACAGCATCTTAAAGCCGCAAACCAGCTACCAGCTTGTTTTTAGCTGCATTTTTCAGTCCTGTTTGTTGTCTAAAAGTCCATTTATTCTATGATCTTCAGTGCCTTATAGTCAGCAGTCAGGCCAAAATGCCACTGGAGTTAAAATAATATAACAGGGAGTTTTATTAAATACTTGGTATTTTACTGAGTCCCTGCTGGCAAAGCGGACCCAGGCACAACCCCCCCAGAAACACTCTCTACATACAGTAAGTAAGACTGAGATCCTTAATGATGACAGATGAACAGTAATTAACCATTAACGAATCGATGGTCAATTGCTTGCAGGGACTGCCAGCTGCTTACAGGGACAAAGACAAGCCCTGCCACCCCCCAACACATACACCCACACACACACACACACACACACACACACACAATGTGCGAATCTTTCAGATTGTTATTTGCACTTATATTCTTACAAAGCACTATTTTATTATTTTTTAAATTCTTCTCCCGAATGTTCATCAGTGAGTATTTATTTCATAATTTTCTCTCTACAGAATATTTGAATCATGATTTTCTCTCTGCAGAAATATGTAGATATGTATTACACAATAATGAAATGTTTTGGAAACATAATAACAGTCATTTCATGAAGAGGAGAGCTAGCAGCCCGTGTGACAGAGTGAGTATTGAGATGCTGTTTTCCATTTTCATATCCATATCCTGTTATTAGTACTCATTTTAATCTTCTTTTTACAGAAATGTGTCATTTAGTGGGTGTCAGGTGACCACACTTACCACTGATAATTCAGCTTACTCCTTTTCATTACTGAAGGCTCTAACTTGGCTTGTTGTACTTCCCATTCCCAGTATCTCAGGCATAGTCTTGATGACGGCCTGACAATGGCAGTGAAACTCCTTGCACATGGCTTTTTTATTTGTTTTTAGAGATGGAGCCTTGCTTTCTTCCGATTAGCTAAATCAGATCGGGGCTTTGGCTAGCTGAGCGTGGTCCAAGGAATCCGCTCTGGAACCGCAACATCAAATCGACTTCAGATCACTCACGATATTCTAATTTAGTATCTTTCCCCAAAAGTGTTTCATGAAGAGTTCTAAATGCCAAAATTCCCTAACATGTCTCTTTGATAGTAACAAACCATTCATCCATGATAAACAATTAAATTCTACGTTGATCTAAATTGGCTCTCTTGTTCAAGAAAGACTGCTTTGATGTTCGTCTGTATGTATAATTATAAACAGCGATAACGACAGGCAAAAGTGCTGAGTTAATGATTTGCACATCCTCTGCTGTTTTGACAGCGCCGTTAACGGCATGGGATATACACCCATGCAATGTGATCATGGAGACTCTCAATCAGAAACAGTGCCCCAGTTTCCAGAGGAGCTTGGAGAATTATCTTAAGACAAGTCTTGGTTTGACATATAGGCGCGCAAATAGTGTGCACCGATGCCGTATTTGTTATTAACATGAGTATGAGGACGTGTATATTGGATTGTTTTTTTTTTTTTTTTGCATATTCCGTCTTCCTCTCCTTTGAGATATACAGGTGAGAGCAAAACATGGGTTCAGAGTACAGGCTGAGCTATTCATATGGCGGCGATTAAGGGCTTTGCTCAAAGGCCCAGTGGTGATGTGACTATTCTGCCAAGCATGGGATTTGAACCAATGACCTTCCGATCACAAACAGAAAAGCCTAATCCCCTGAACCACACACCACCCACCACAGAGGACATCGTGTTCACATGCACAGCCCCACACAATTTGGAAACACTATTCTTTTTAAAAAAAGTTAAGCCAGTCAGAAGTGTTGCTAATTGAAATTTTCCTTTACACATCATGTTCAGCTTTGCTCCTGCTACCACCTCGTACATATGTACGTTTTTTACTCTCAAGTATCATTCAACCCCCCCCGTGTTTACACATGTACACATTTCCAGCTGCTCATTGGTGCTTTCCCCATTGCCTGTCCCGAGATTGCCAAAGTAGGATTAGCGGAATAATCGCACGCAAGTCTCTGTTTAGCTAGGGTCCAAGTATTCCGAAAACGCCTTGTCCCCGGCGACACTTTCGGCTAGTCTGCCGCCGGTGCGTATCTGTAGCAGCCAAGGCTTGGGAAAGAAAATCAAAAGGCGTCGCCGAGCCGCACCAGCTGCATGGGTCAGTGCTGCACTCCCTAAGCAGGGCCTCCGCACAGCCGCCTTCACGGTTACCTGTCGTTGCCACGAGAACAGACGTGCACTCGATGCGGTTGCTAAGGCAAGTTGAACAGACAGGGTAGAGTCTGGATTTTGACAGAAAATGCAAAACACATCCTTAATTTAATTAATGAGACTAGATGCACCGTGCAATCATTCAGTTTACTAAGGTATACTGTAGAGGACCTTTTTACAGTGAGAGCTGCTGTTACCATAAAAATAAGCTGAGGAGCTGCTATGGAGGGGTGGCAGGTGATGGTAAAAGATGTTGGCCAGGGGAAAAAAGAGAGGATCCTTTGACATCCACACTGCAGCATGCTGCTCACTGTCTGAGTCACTAAAAAGGTTCATGCAGGCTACTTATGGGCTCCTTCTGAGCTACTAGTAACCTGCAGTTGACGTGATGTCGACCACCAGTATACCTCAGTTTCAATCACTTTCCATCCCTGTATCTTCCATCACCGCTTATTCAGGACAGGATGACGATATGTCAGGACCATGAAGGAGCACGAGGCATGAAAAAATCAGGAAGGGAAGGGAGGTTATAGTGAGACTCATGCACACTCACACATAAAGAGAAATCCTGAAGCACAGATTCACCTAACGGCAATTGTTTCGACAGCAGGGATAGTGGATACAAAGAGGGGGAGAGCAGGTGTTACTGTACATGCCGGTAACCATACAAGAGAAGTTCCGGGACTTTTCAAGCCGAGGCTTACTAGATCCGAAGCAGCTAATATCCAAAACACAAATCCAAAGCGTAGTCGGGGTGAGGATTGGAGAGGTTCAGAAGCCGGGGAGATCAATCCTGCAGAGAATTCACAAGGTGAGGAAGGACACAGGGCAGGAGCGGGGACTGGAACATGAAGGAAGGGTTGGGTCAGGGCTGCACGGAAGACAGGAAGAAAGCGCTCAGTAAGTCTTTTGGGAGAAGGAGTGCCTCGCGGCGAGTGTGTGGCAGGTGGGGCATTTAAAGGGAAAATCCCCGGTGCAGCTTCCAGCACAAATTAGTCGGCATTCTCACGAGGGGGGCGTGACAGCATGCAAACGCGTGCACACGTACTCAGCTGGAGGCGGGATTTTGTCCCCCAACCCTGGAGGGGTGAGGCTAGAACCCATAACCTCTAAGCCACCATAATACCCTACGAGTGAATATCTATACACACAGGCAAAAAAATATTTCTCCACCAGCTAAAAGAAAAGGTGAAGCAGTGAACAAAATAAAAAAAACAGGCAATAAACCCCACAGCCTGAGTTCGCCAGGCGAAACAAACGCAGGAGGGAGGACTCCATGGACATTTCGGACATTCCAGTCAGCTGTGATTGCACTTACCGCTTTGATATGAGAGAGCCACACTGCCTGCATCTGTGACATTTGAGAGCAATTTCCTACATCCCTCGAAGTTCAAACGGGCAAAGTCGAAAAACAGAGGGGTCACCTCCCCCACCCCGCTCCCAAGCTAACGGCCTCAGATGTGGGCTGAGGACCTTGGGCCGCAGCTGAAAGGAATGAAGAGGAGAGCATTTGCAATGGAGGTTACCTTTCGCTGCCATGTCAGGGGTGAAGGAAAGATACGCGCTCCAGCAAACAGAGGAGAAGCCGGGTGTCCCTCCGGAGCGGTGGGTCTTGGAATCGCTCGGCATGAATTATTCATGGCACGGAGTTGTTTTGAGAGGCCAAAGCGATGTGAATATTGTTGACAAAACTGGGAATGGTGAATGAGGGAGGAGCCTAAGAAGGTTGACGTAGAGGTAGAGGTCTGAAGATGACCTCTGGGGTGTGATGCTGCTGTCGAGGTCACTGGGCGGGGCTTCCGTATCCTAACGGAGTTCAAATGGAGAGCTGGGGGGCGCGAAGCGTGGGAGGCCTTCCTCTCAACGGTACCACTGTGGAATGCCTCAATGGAAGGCGCGGGAGGCTTCGACACAGGCCTGCTGGCTCAGGGCGGGGGTCTCCACCGTGCAAAGGAAGGAGGCGACGATGAAACCTCTCAGATCTTCAGAGGCACCAAGCAGCTCCTTCCCCCTGACACCCATATGTTGCTTTTGTTGTTGGTATTTCCATTTAAATAAAGGGAGTGTGTTGGCGGACAAGCATATTCTATGCTAATCATGTTTTTAGATGCTTTCTCTCAAGCAAATTTTATAAAACAGTCCTGTTTCCATACGACTTTAGCTGCAGATGTTACTAAACACATATGTTCATCGCTAGAGGTCAGGCATCTCGGGATAGGCATGTATACCAGCAGATTTTGTTAATTTATAATTTAGCATATATCTCTTAATTAATTGTGCTTCATATATCTAGGATGAAGTTTAATTTGTCTGCAGACTTACATCCAGTCAATCATTCGATCACATTTTATCTCCTGGCCACTTCTCCTGGGGAGGGCTGTGGTTCAAGTGAGATACACAAAACTAAGTTTTATATAACAAGTGTAAAAGGTCGTGTTTTTTCAGCATTCGCTTGTAATAATTTACCCATCCACCCTTCACTGAACCGGTTATTTGGGAAAGAGTCATGTAAGGTCCAATCAAAGTAAAGTATTTATACAAGCAGACGGCAGCCTAGTTACTGTACACCAGCTGGTTGTCTGTGATTTTCCTCTATAAATTATCCTTTTAAGTTGCATCCTGTACTGGGCTGTTTGGATAGTCATCAACCCCTACCCCCAGGGGTGTGTACGGGGGGGGGGCGGGGCCACAGGATCACTGGCCCCGACTGAAAGCTGATTGGTGTCTGAGTGCCGCCTCCACTGTCACTCACTTATTCAAAACATATCATTGGCTAATGATAGGGTTGGTTCCCCTCTATGAATTATGGTCCCTCTGATGTCACCCAACTTAAATAAATCCTAGGATCACCCCTGCCAACCCCTTCCTCATGAACCTAAGCATTTGGAGATGGAAGGGTGCATTTTTCTTTTTCTTTGGAATACTCGGAATGGTTTTATTTGAAATAGAAGTACTCTGAGTCTCCTGCTTGTCCAGTCTTTGGGGTATTCGGTGTGTACATGTATGTGCACGGAGCTCTCTAGGTGTCCACACAGATGCTGCAGGGTCGCTGGTGACATGGGAACAGATCTAAAAAGATCGTTCCCATTCTCATCTTTCCCCTCTTGCATCACTGAAACATTCCTCTTTTACCATTATTTGCTTTTATGAATGCACACAAAAAAGGGCGACTACAAAAATACTGCTCATTTTTTACAGTATGTTGGCAAATTATAAGTCAGTAGTGTGCATGGTGGTTATCTAAAGCCTCATTTTACTACAGTAAAGCAAGTAGATTGAACGACTGACCTTTACCATAAGTGGATATTTCAAATTTTACCTGGTCCTGTCATGATTTTTCAGCTAATATAAAAAAAAAACCCTTATGCCCAAATTCTAATATTAGTATAGCAGTACAGCATATTTAAAGTGAAGGGTAATTATTGCCAATTTGTCTCCCATTCCATCCTGCTTTCTTAACGTTTTTGCAGTACCAGTAGTGACATATATCTTTTTCAAACTGCGCAGTGAATCCCCAGGCGATCAACTGCCTTTTTTTTCTTGCATCACCACTGTGACTGTATCATGCGGACTCCATAATTATTTTGCAGCGCAGGACTGCCCAAATACAATTGGCTGGCACAGAACCTGGCAGGCCCTGCCGACAGCTCCGAGATTCTCCTGAAAGGGACTCGGATTGATCGCACCAAATCCTGACAGAGCCTCTCACAGAACGGGAAAGGCAAAAAGAAAAATAAGACAATGATAGTTCCCCTGTATTTTTTGATTAAGCTGAGTTTGTCTCAGCTTAGCCCCAATCTAGCGTGTCTCAAAAAAAGCAAAACTGAAAAAGAAAGAACGTAGAGAAACTTAAAGTGACTGATTTGGCTGCGTAGGATGAACTATTTCAATATCTTCTTGTGCAGCTCGAGCCCTGCTTTGTGTTTCCAGGGATAAGGCTTACTATGACCCTATATGGGATGACCAGGTATGGATGGATGGATGACTGGATGGATGGATGGATGGATGACTGTACAGATGGATGGATAGATGGATCAAATGGATGGATGATGGTATGGATGGATGGATGGATCAAATGGATAAATGGATGGATGTGCAATGCTAATATATGGACAGCAGATATCAAAGTAGTTAAGGGCTTGGAGGTGGGGTGCTGCATATCTAAATAAATCCATCCATCCACACATTCTCATGTCATCTATCTTTGAAACAAGTTGGGAGCCCAACAGTGGCTTTGGGTAAAGCCTATGAAAAAAGTGACAAAGCGGTACAACATGATTCAGAAGTTATTGTCACAGGTACGTCTCCTGAGTGTCCCATAACAGCGTATAATATCACACAAGAGCCATGGATAATCCATGCCCTTCCTTTTCCATCATCATCATCCGATTATAAACAGTCATCCCCAGACAGAACCTTTGATTTATCACAAAATAATCCAGATGTGAGACAACTGATTGCTGCGCAGGCCTGTCTAGGATGCCCAGTTTGCTCTGTTGCTGCGCAGGCCTGTCTAGGATGCCCAGTTTGCATTGTTGCTGCGCAGGCCTGTCTAGGATGCCCAGTTTTCTCGGTTGCTGCGCAGGCCCGTCTAGGTCTTAGCCTCAAATCCCTGGCAACCCCGTTTGAATGCTTTTGCGTCAGACTCCCTCTAGAGGAGGAGTCGGTACTGCACTCAACGTAGCACTGCTCCCTTGGTCATTAGTCTCTGTTTAAAAAAATCAAGGGCGATTCCAGCAGCTGTGAGGAAGACGCATCACCCCCTTTTGTTTTTCATTTTCAAAGCTTTGGAATTCCAGCAATACCGCTTTCCAGAAATTAAACTGCAGTCCCCACGAAGCCAGGGTGAGCTGCTCAACGATGCATTTGCAGAGTCTGCTGTTCATATCTGCTGATGTCAAATATAAGAGCGGATGGGAAAGTATAATCCAGCAAGACTGTGTTACATCATAGTTAAACTGCAAAGCTTCAGAATCGATCGGAACCCTCAGCTGACATGTTGAACACAGCCATAAAACCTAAAGCAGATATGTTGCATCAAGGTAAGCAGGTCAGTCCACACTGCTGAATGCTACTGGATGTATTACAGTGGGGTGGTCAAGGGCGAGAACTTCAAAGGGGACAATCAGGTGACCAAGCTTTTATTTGTAAATTAGTTCCAGCCATCCTTTGTTCCCTGCATTTTACATAAAATGATGTGTTTTATTTTTCTTCTCCCCTGTCCTGGCACAACTGTGAGTCTGCACTGCCTCCAGAATGTTCTACTGCTTTTGTCTCTCTTTAAACGACAGGAGGCTTTTTCGCATCATCCGTACCCCTTTGGTCTCGTCCTTCCCTGCTCTTCACGTCTTTATTCCCCCCGAATAAAGAGTCCTGTTTCCAATCCAACCCCTGCATCATAACAATTCATACGCTGTGCTGACTGGAGACACAAATGCATCATGCAAACCGATGCACCGTAAGCTCCCCAGAGTGCATTTTATATTACACTGGTTTTGCCCCCCCCCGCCCCAATAAATTATTTTAAATTGCTCATTAGATGTGGGCACGGTCACTACTTCACTACGAACCTATTAAGTGGATGCTGCATAGGCTAGACTGCCTGTGTATATTACATCACCAAAGGCGCCCGCGAAACTGGGTCATTAGAGCATAATTCTGAGTCTTAAAACAAAGGCTCCGTTTTAATATCTGCATGGGGTAAAAAAAAATTAGTGTCGCATGTCATGGAGATCGACACGATAAAAGTCAGGATACAGAGGCAGAGCTCTAGATGGAGACAAAATGATTTAGTGGAGATTTAATGTAGAATTATCAAGTATTATGCAGGAACGATACATGCTATTAAAAATTAGCCGCTCCTGGCAGTCTAGCTGGCTCTATCTGTATTTTATTTAAACAATAATTACAAAACATTTTGTCAAAGATGACTTACAGAGGCTCATAAAAATTAAACATCTAATGGAATGCAATGCTATTAAAAATGCTTCAATTAAAGTCACGTCTCAGCTCAATAAAGTGGCCATTTGTTCTCCTGTGTTGAATGTTATGATGTTGCTCTGCGTCTCCTAGAGCGTGGGTAATTAAGGAACAAATGTGTCCCTGAAAGGCTGCACACACTCACCACGGGGAACGTAAGAGGCGCCAATTCATCTAGCCGCTTGTTCTTGGACCAATGGATGAATCTGACGTCGACCCTTCACAGGTTTGAGGTGGTGTTCAACCCTCGAGAAGTCAGGTTACAGTCACAGTGCTACTCCATTATTTCAGTTGCCACATCCTTCTATCATCCATGCACCCATCCTTCTAACCATTCATTTTGGTTTGGGTTGCATGGGGATCTGGAGGTGATCCCAGAGAGTCCAGGCTGGGATACACCCTGGATGGGATGGTTCAACATTTAGACATTAAAAAGATATGTAGACATCAATATACAGTATCAATAAATAATAGATGACAAAAACAACAATTACCTACACATTTATATACCCATGTATCCTTTTTGGGTTTCCAAACTGGGGAGGCATGCTGGTGCAGTAGTCATCATTGTTGCCTCTTGGGGTTCGAATCTCCGTCCTCCATGCTGCCGAATTTGCATTTACTAGAGTTACTAAGTTGTCTGTGGGGTGTTTGCCCCAAGGTTCTCCTAACTGGCCATTTGATTGGTTACCGATCAGCAGGAGCCAGGTGGTGGGACAAGGAGGCCAAGGTGAGAACACTGGCTGTCTGATGCCCCCCCCCCCCCCCCCCCCCCACTGTCAGACGTGCCTAAGTGTGTCTGTGATTACAGTCAGGACTCTGTACTTTGTGTCGGAAATGACAATTTGGCAGTTTGTAGGACAGCTGTGCTCATGGGTTGGGGGGGGGGGGAGACGGGACTGTTTTGCAGAAAATCTAAGGGGGCAAAGGAGGAGAGTGAAATAATAACCTACTGCCCCCCTCTGGGAATCCGGATAGTATGCCCTGTAATCTGATTCCTGCTTCGATTTTTATGACAGGGCAGAGTCTTGCATGGGACTTCTTTAGCAGGTTTCCGCCCTCTCTGTATCGAAAAATAACAAAACGATGGTTGGGGGGTGGGGGGGGCACTCTGTGCTCTGTGGGGTCGGGTGAACACAGTATGTGCATCAGGCATTCCTGCGAGTCGCAGACAAGGATGCTGTCCTCTCACAAGCTGGCGTCGTTAAGACCTGTTTTCCTGTCTTAATGAGCACAAATACAATCAGTTTTAATTAGATTTGAGATGCTAGTTGAACAATTTTTTTGATTTGCTGTGTAGCAGTTAAATAGAGTCAACGCAGTGAGAGTGTCGTGTTTTGTTGGTCACTCTTTTTTAAGTCAGTTTGTTTCTGTTCTCATTTTTGTTAATTTTTTATTCAGTAAAGGGAGTGCTGGTCCGATATTCCCAGAACTACTGAGTCTGGTTGTGCTACATTTTCAATAATTAATCACTGAACTTTTATACTGGCTTTGAAGAGACATACAACAAAATAAGCTTGACATTTACCTTAAAGAGTATAAAGAAAAAAAGAGTATAATTGATCTACTGTTTTGCAAACATTTAGCAGACCTACTTGTCACGGGTGTGGGGCATGGTGCAAGTACTAAACAGACGCTGAATACAACGCTAAGATAAACATGGAACAGAAGTAAAAAAAAAAACAGAACACAGGCTTTCAGAGGAAGACAAGATAGAAAGAGATAGAAAACAAACAGAGGGGAACAGAAAACCATTAATTACTAATAAACAGATAAGGCTGGTCATGCGTCAGCCTCAAATCCATGACCAGCAGGATACCAGTCTTTGAGTCACATGTTTAACACACTGAGCCATGCAGTGGTCCAAGGAACAGGCGAAACACGCAAGGGTATCAGACAGGGAGTGAAAAGGCAGGATGGCTAGCAACACCTGCTGGCCAAATGGGGAAGAGACATGAAGGACAGGGTCAGACGGGCTGACCCTGACACTACTAGCCAGTACAAGAAGTTATTTCAGATTTATTTATACAAATATCAAAACCTGACAGGGTTTTTAAGAAGCCGAAGCAAAACTTATAACTATATATATATATATAACTGGTTAAATGAATACAGTTTATACTGCAGATGTGATATTCATAGTTGATTTTTTTTTTTTTTTAGTACCCGACCTTTGATATAACACATTTTAATAGAATAAATCAGCTCCCTGCCTTGATTAAAGGGACATTTTTTTCTTCACATATTTTCCTGAGACAAAGATTAAATAACTGTGGAGAACTGGAAGGAGAGGGACAATAGAGGGCCCCTGCATGGACGTGGCCCCCTCAATCCCTGTGGCCACCAAAATCCTAATTAATTAAGGAATAAATCGTTTGGAAAGTACCTCTAATCTGTAAATCTTGCCCTCTACAAAGTCGCATTAAATTTGGGATTCTGTCCTTTTTTGGTACATTTTAAAAGTTTCTGTGCCCTGTCTCAGGTTCTATCTCGCTCCCTGTCTCTCTCCCTCTCTCTCTCATGTTCTCTCCCTCTCTCTCTCTCTCTCTCTCATGTTCTCTCCCTGTCTCTCTCTCTCTCTCTCTCACTCTCCCTCTCTCATGTTCTCTCCCTGTCTCTCTCCCTCTCACTCTCTCTCTCTCTCTCTCTCTCCCACACTCGGTGTCACCCCCTCCTTCTCTTTCCTTCTACCATTTGCTGCTTGGCTTTATACCTTGCCATCTCTTTAAAGTGTGATCTATATTCTATGACAGTTTAATGAGCATTTTCCTATTTCGGGGAGTCTTATCGCATCATTAAAAAAAGGGGGGGGGGGGTATTGGATGAATAATACATCTATCCATGAGACATCCCCAGCAACATCATACAACCGTTCTAGTGGCGAAATGGGCAAAGAGACAGTATGCTTTTGTTTAACATGACTTGTCTTCCAGCTAATTAAGGCAGCAGGTCTGTGCTTATTTTTGAGGGCAGGTGGCAAAAGGAAGGACTATGAAAACACACGTAACAACATGTGATTACCTTTGGCTGTGGTCTTTCATTTGAATCCCCCTGGATTCCCAAAACAGACCCTGAGAATCTGAAAACAAAAAAAAAAAACAAAAAAAAAAAAACAAATAAGCAGATTAAAAAGTTTTTCAGACGGTGATTATTTTCACGAGCTAGTGAATAGTCCCTGTGTACAGCTCCTGTTACTTCCCAGGCCGCTCTCTCACTCGCTCGCATGCAGGCACGCTCGGAACCATTGTTGCAGCACCCAGGAGGGCGGCGACAGCTGCGCGGCGACTCTTCACACCCCAGCAGGATGGACGACCGCTCCAATGCAGTCGCCCGCTACGCCGTTCGGCTCACGCGGTGCCCCCCGACCTGCCGGCTTTTTCGCACGAGGAACCCCCCCCGCCCCCCCTGCCTAATTGGCCCGTTTCCCGTCGCCGGGGCGACTCGGACACTCTTAATTGGCTCCTTTTTAAAAGAGGCTGCCAATGTGCTTGGATTGCAGCCCCGGCATGTTGCTGTGGACACGTCGAGGGGTCCGGTGTGAATTTCCAGACAAAGGCTGATGTGTGAACGCTTGTCGCACAACAAAGAGCCAAAAGCGATGTTAGTCAAGCCCAAACGCGGTGACATTTCCCCCTCCCATTGGTGTAATGTCCCAATGACTGGATGCCTTTGTGTCATCCTACGGGAACCAAAACCGTTCCCTTGACTCCCCCCCCCCCCCCCCCCCCCCAACACTTTTGTTTTGAGCTAAACAAATTGTGAGAATAGGGAGGTAGCCTCCATGGTCTCCGTCTCCCTTGCTCATATTTTGGGTCTTGGGTTTATGGATGAGGATCTGAGACACCACGCAACAATGAGTGAATCATCACAGCCACAGGAATAGGACAGCACTATTAATTCGTCCGTTCTTTCTTTCTTTCTTTCTTTCTTTTTAGGAACCACAGGCACCGTGTTGTGATGTGGTGGGGATGCTAAGGGGAGCCGGTTTGTTTGGTGGGAATGGTGGTTGGAGGGGGGGGGGTGTAGTTCCCAGCAGCCCTGGGGGGCCTGACCCCAGCTTTCCTGGCCCCGTCCCGCTTCCCTGCACCCCGGCCTGTCTCTCCTAATGAGTCCCTGAATGCATCATCCTCCAACTGTCTGGCCCTGTCATCCCCAAGCCGTAATGAGCACGTGAACACCTCACATCTCCTGGAGATCTGTGCACCCCCCTGCCATATTTTAATTGTCTGTTTGTTTGCTTTGGTTTTGTCCCCCCCCACCAACTAGCTGGTACTGGTTGTGACACACAGCTCCCGCGATGGCTGAGGGTGTCCGGTTTTGCCCAACAAAAGACACTCAGTGTTACACTAGCTATTTTCCCTATGGCTGGCAAATTTTTATAACTTTTTTAACTAAATAAAATGCACCCAAACGTCATAATATTTTGGTTACTACTAAAACTAGTGTGGGATGAGCACGCATTTAGCTGCTTTCAAGGGGGGGGGGGGGGGGGTAAAAAAGGGGCCAAAATTAATAGGAGCCAGCCTTATCATTAGCCAATGATATGGTTAGTATCAGTGAATAACAGGGGAAAGGGGCCTTTTGGGGACCAATCAGCTAGGCCCGGTGCCCCTGTGGCCCCGCCCATATATATAGGCTCCTGACGAACAGGAAGTTGGTAAAGGTTATCTGGGCAACTCCTCTGGCTGTTTCCGCATTGAGGGTGCCCTTCAGGGAGACTGTCTGTTGTTTTGGCGGGTGCAGAATCATGTCGGATGTGGCCCAGGGAAGATAACCACCACACTTTTATTACATTCATTGACACATCGCAGGATTCAGAACAGTCTTGCAGATAACGACCCAGCACGACTCACGAATATAAATCAATAGCCCAAGTAATGATTAAAAAAAAAAATCTCCCCCAAACAAGAAAGTTGGCCCCTTCTCTGTTTCTTCATTGCGAAAAACCTTGGATGGGGCGTAATTTAAATCATGCTTCGTTATTAAAATGTAGACAGGGGTATGTGGTGTGACTCTTTTCATCTCACTGTGATGTTCAATTTCTGAGGCTAATAGGGCATGTTCTGTTGCTGTCTTGCTGTGATATCGATGTGACTCGCTCTTGATAATTCACAGGCAAACTGTTAGATGTGGTAACATTTCATACCTGTCAGTATGAAACCTTGCCTTCTTCTACATGTATTTAGATTTTGCATATATGTCTAACCCCATAATAATAACAACAACAACTACAATAATAATAATAATAATAATAATAATAATAATACTAATAATAATAATAATAATAATAATAATGTAAAAAATTCTAATTATGTATTTTTTCATTTTAAATGCTGTCTGGTTCTGTCGTGAATTATAGTGTCTAAAGTTAGCTCATCTTCCATTGAATTCCCACATCTGCTTCACTGGAGGGAGACAGCTGGGGGTAAATGAATCATGATTAGAGGCTGTAATTAACTGATAACTGAAGAGTTTAAATGAGAAGCAATCAGGGTTTCTCAAAGCAAACGGCGATTTTGACCCCGGACATTCCATACCTACAGTATCTGTCTCCACAATGAACAAAATTGTGTGCAAAGTGAAAAATTAGTGATTTTAAGATTATTTTAAGATTTTATTTGGCATTAGATCTTTTTCCTTTAGAGGCAACATTGGGAATATTTGATCTGAAGCACTGCTGGCTTGGATAGATCTCTTGTTGAAATACATCTGGATTTACCTCCTCCTATACGATCATCACAGCTGCCAAGCTGAATTTCAGCTGTTTTCATAAAAGGTGTTCTCATCAGCACCCTGTGTTCAGCATCCATTTGATAATCAGCACAAGATTAAACTGGTACAGTGCAATTTATTTAGCTTGACAAGCAGTTTTTATTTGGGCTATATTCATAATATTACAACAGACAGGCACTTACTATCAGGGGAAGAAAAAACACTGTAGTCTCAGAATCCATTAAATAGAGGTTAGTGTAAAAGCTTGGGGGGCGGAGTTGTAAGTGTTGCAGTGACTTATATTCCTCTTGAAACAGGAATCATCCAGCATTATTTTTATTTTTTTGTTTTATTACGTGTGACAAACGAAGCTGCAGTCCCAGTGAACTTTGCAAGAAATACCACTGACTTGCACAAACAAGAAAACTGTACATTTTGCAGATCACTGAAGATGTTTATTGCCTTATTTGTCTTACAAGGATGATCAAATGCCGGCGATTTGATAGTCATTTGAGGTGTCCCTTTAAACTTTGCCAATTACTTGTTTAAGGCAGGAGAGAACACTCTGAATTACACCCAGAACAGCCTGCCTCCACCAGCCTGCACTCATGGCTCTCACAGCTGACCTAGCTGGTACTATATGGTTTAATCAAACATTTATGACAGTAACTTTTTTATTCCCTTCCTTCCTCTTATTATATGTGTTAATAACTATTTTATTGGGATTTTTCTGACATATTGTAGTGTGATGTTTCACCAGATGTAAATATCCCCACTGACATGTGATGGTTTAACGGCGTACGCATGTAAATACTTGGTAACTAATTGGTTAACTGCAGTGATTTCCTGGTGGCGCATGGTTAGTTGAAACTGACTCGGCCCTTCAACGATAAGGAATTTCATGCGAAAAATCAAGTCCAGGAAAAACAACACATTCAGTTTTAAGAGGGTTTTATTCTCAATTTCCATTTTAGAGTATTCCTAACAAAGCAGTGTTATCGGGCTTTGCTGAAATCCATCCATTGAGACCAGGCTGACTGCTCAGCTTGGATGTCTGAGCGGTTTTCAAGAGAAAAGAACAGTTTCCAAGCCATGGGTTGTTAGTTTTCATTTTTTGTACAGTTACTCGCTCCTTTCCTCGCGTACTTTCTTACACCCTGTTTTGGAACTACTGATGTGGCAAAGTCCAGAATTGGTTATTAAGTCAGACAAAAAACAACCCAATGCAGAAAGCAGAAGGAATCGGAGAGAAAAGCATGACTTCTCAACCAGGTCCAGCCAGAAGCAGGATGTGATGTTCTCATGTTCTGTACCGTTTATTTTTACTTATTGTTCTATATTTGCATACTTATTATTCCGAGCTTTGAGAAGTGCATATTTAACTGTCTACCTTGAGACCTGGCCTAGACCTTCAAACTGAAAATAAACAAGAAAATCACCTCAGTCTCTACTCAGTGCTTCTGGAGAGAACAGAGACATTGACCCGTTAATTCTGTCTTTGCTTTCTGGGTAGTTTCAGTTCATCAGCTACTCTCCATGAGGCTGAAATTGAATACTGGCTTTGTCCTCACTTCCAGGAATTAATATGGGTTTAATCGGATCTTTCTCCATGGCCTTGACAATCTGCACTGTTGACTCGGGTCTCAATACAGACGTTATTTCAAGTGATGGAAGAATAGCCATTGCCCTGTTGATTATTGCACTCTTGGTATAAAGTACAGTCTGGATGATCAGGAATAACCATTATTATATAACAGAATTCGGGAAATGACCCAAGATGATAGCATTTATAACAGGCTGGCTAGAAAGAACATTAACATGGAAATTTGAAAACGTGTTGAATCATTGTCATTGTCGCATACGTTGTCTTTGAATGGCTTGTTTAATTCCACTAAATAAAATTTTATTGAGATGCATTGGTGGTACGGTAATTATAGTTTGCATTACATTAAGAAGTTGTTTCCCCAGCTAATCACCAACTTCCAATTTCGTCAGCAAGAATCTACACTGGAAAAGTACACGTGAATACAGATGGTTTGATTTAAATAAATTCCCAAATATCCACGTCAGACTTTTCTTTCATTAAAGATCACATCATTTCGGGTTACTGGTGCTGCACCAAACAGCACCGTTATGTCGACATGCTGTCCTCTTGAATGTATTAATCGTATTATAATAATGAAATGAAGCATAAATAAAATGAGAACTGGGCCCTCTGTGAAGGCCCAAATCACATTAATTGCATCAAGGTTTTCAATTATACAAGATAATTTCATTCAGATTTCTGTGCTTTTTAAATAACCGTATTAACTGGCCTATCAAGACTGCTTCACTCCGATTCGCCCACATTTCCTGAGTAATAATAAACTCGCCGAGTTTGAAGCATACACTTTGTCCTCTTTGTTTTAACGCTCGATCTATATTTGCAATTACCGCTGTAGTAAGACTATAGACCCACGGACAGGCTGTGTATGCCGCTGAGCAAATAACAAAAGGGCTTTTTAACGCTCTGACAAATACAGTCTATCGCAAAGTCAACAGTTGGCACACGGAATGAAATTAAATGGAAGCGCCGCACCGTAAGACCATTTACCAAAGAAGGGCAGCCACAGGATGATGGAGCAGCACCCAGTAACCTGAGAGGAGTGTGGGATACCTGTCATCGTGTCCAGAGGGTGGTGCTGCTG
>JAODJW010000100.1:121777-132801 GCA_026777045.1 Hyperopisus bebe
CATTTCTACTACTAAATGATTAATTAACCAGGGGTTTTCGTTTACTTCAAGTCATGATCTTCCTCCAATTCACATTCTTGCATGTTCAAAGCATGTTGATTTTTCTGCTTATCTGATATTTCATTTCGCTTATAATAAACCAGGCAGGCTGTTATCATTAGATGCATTCTGTTGTGCATTCGCTGCATTTCAAAGAACTGGCAGGACATGAGGTACGGGGATGGACCTGAGTGGACAAAACAGGAAACGTGAAAATCACAGCTAAATCCAAGCATACAAACAAACAAACAGACAAACAAACAAACAGACAAACAAACAGATGGGTCTTGCTACTGCTAGGTGGCTCATCTGATGTATGCCAATCATTAAAAGCACCGGCAAACTGAGAACAAATGAAAAAATGTCCGGTTACTTAATGAGGACCCACTCAGAAAGCAGTAGCAGTTTAACAGGGAATAAATCTGCTCTGCGTTTCTCTTGTGTTTCGATGCCCCTTCAGTACTGTGAGGATTTAGCGCCAGTTTTTATGGGAAGCAAGGTAGAGAGAGTGGTTCAAATGGCAGGCTAATTACCAGTCAAAACGTTTGCCAACTGAGCAAGGCTTCTCTTGTTTAATTACCTGTGTTTCCAAACAAAGGAATGAGAAGAGGCTTTTGAGGAACTGCATTGCTTTTGTTTTTTTTTTTTTTAAAAAAAACGCTGTTTGGAAAAGCATTGCAGCAATTAAACATGTTCGTTTTATGCATCTGTTTACGTGCCAAAAATTCACTGCAATGTAACACTTACCTGTAGCATAGATATATGTAATGCATATTTGTAATCCTTAGACATGCATACATGCGCGCATATATATANNNNAACACCACACCTAGAGACATTTTTCCAGCTTTATTTTAAGTATAATCCTTTTTTCAGGAAAAAAAAACCTGCAGTTATTAGTTTTCAGACAAGACTTTTGTCAAGACAATGTGCCCTATATAGGCAAAGGTTTTTAGTATAAAAATATATTCACCATTGACCAAGAATAGCTCATGAGACGACAGCTCAGCGCCTGTGGCCAGAGCCGCAGCACGGCAATCCCCAGGGGGCGGGTTCGAGAGTGGGACCGGCCCAGTAGTGACAGAGATGAGCGACTGGGACTTGAACAACAAATGCGAATCTACTGCTAGCTTAACAACGGGGATCCAGCAGGCACGAACATGCCTCTCCCGCTTCACACAGCGATGCCGAATGCTGCAGATAGCCCTCCCAGATATGCAACAGTCGCAGAATATTGCCCCTCTTCCATTCTTCCTTCAGGGTTTTGTTTTTTTTTCTTTCTTTTTCCCGTAGAATCCTATCAACTCAGTGACCAAAGGCGGTGGTGACTTTTGGAGTGTGTTTGCGACTCTGAGCGCTGACTTGGAAAGCGATCATTTGGGTCACTGGATCTGGAAATGGGGGACTGGTCGAGGTCACGGTCATGTTCAAGAAAACTCGATTCTCGGGCAGAGGCGGGGGTGGGGGGTGAGTGGATGGCCAATCCGGGGAGTCATCTCAGACATTCTCAAACCCCACCTGCCCACAGTGACACCTTCCGGAATAAGAACACTTCCTGCTGGCCATCTGGGTGGAGACACTCTTGACGTTGCCTAGGCTTGAATTTGAATTGCTAAATGTTTCGCTGCAGTGGTGACTTGCAGATTGGAATCAATGAGTCATCAGAATGCAGGATGGGACGATGTGACCAATTAAGCCAAATGGGATGGGATTTTATCAAATGCTATAAGGCTCAAAAAAGAAATCAGAAGATAAAGACAGAAAGGGGAGGAAATACTTTGATATGTATTATGAGCTGTATACGTTTATAATAAGATTAAAGGGCTTATTTAACCTCCTGTTATTAACCTTGTAATCATGCTGTTGTGCTTACATAAGTATTTTTGCAATTGCTGACAATTACGAGTATATTTCCGTTTTGTTTGTGTTTGTGTGTTGAATCGAGCTGTTTGTCTTCACAAATCCCATCAGTCCGCAGCCTAGCTGAGTCTAGCTGTTCGTATCCCGTAAGGACAGCCGGGCCTGTTGTTTTACATGTAACGTTTATTTTTTGCAACTGTACAAATCTCTGCAGTTTACGAAGCGCAGCCATATGCTCTGGGGTTAAGCTCACACTGTCACCGCTAGCTTTAATAGTTCCCATTGGGTTAAATCAAGCAGCGATAGGGCGTGATAATCCCGCTCACTGCAGGTTTCCAAAGCTCACTTCTGCTGTAACTAGCCTCTGCTGCTTGGGGATTAGGAACAGCCGGGCTCCGTTCTTTACCTCTCTACCTTACGGATTTCTAGCCGCACACCAATCGGTCACAGGGAAGACGGTAATTCACGGAGGTACCGTGGTAAGCCATGACGAAATAATAAAAAAAATAAGAAATGCGTTTCTGCAAGGTAGACGTAAATAGTTTATACATAAATAATAGAAAAGCAAATACTAACAACCCTTTCTGCTCAAACAATGAGTAGCTAAATTATATATAGATATATTTCGCTGTCATTATTTCTCACATGTACGATATGTTTATCGAGCATTTTTCTGAGATGTGTGTGTACTAATCTGGGTCTGCAGAAGTGGATCACAGATGACCCATTTTTGCCTCGCTTGTGGTGTCACCCTGTTCCTGTGAGGGTTGGGGGAGTGACAAAGGAGGGTTTTTTCTCTGCCTCTCTCCTCCAGCCTGGAAGGGCTGCCCTCCACCGCGTCTCCTCTGACTGACCGTACCTGTATTAATTATTAACCGGGTCCCTCTTTTCTCTGTCACCCGTTCACTCATTTATGCTGCACTGAGGATACTTTAGCGTAATTAGCCCCTACAGGCTTAAATGAACATCAGATTTGCCATTGTTCAGGCCACGAGCTGATGGGTTCAGTCAGGAGCCAGTGACGGCTCCTCCGTGAGGAGGTAATGAAGGGCTTCGTTAGCGAGGGGTGAGGAGTAGCACTCGTTCGATTTTGGGAACGCAACAGCAAAACAGCACTAAGCCCTCGAACTACCTAATCCTGGTATTTCAACGCAAACTACCTACTCATTTCCCACTGTGGCTGAATATACATTATTTACATTGGAGGCAATCGAATTCGAGGAAAGCTGCAAATTGTAGTTTTCACACTAATGACTCTTGAATGAAGCCTAGTAACTTGCCATTTAGGTCATGTGTCCGGGTCTTCAACCAGCATGCTATCGGATGTCCGCCTGGGATTGGAACTAGAGACCATCAGGATCAGTTAGTGCTCCTCAAAAATTTCATACCTGCTACATCTGATCTAACTAGTAATGTTATTAATGAAGGAACAGTATATACAGTAATGCAAGAAATTAGGAAGAAAATACTTCAGGATGACATAAATATTCTAAAGTATTTTTATGGCAATGTATCGTTAATGCATGTTATGGGAAAACAGGGGAAATATGTATATAAATATGCAATAACATGATATAAAGGATTATCTGCTTGAAGAAAATATCCTCAGGGAGAAACTCCTCTTCCAGACGTCAGTCCAGACAACATCCTTAACTGGTGTATTTGAGAGCCAGCACAGCTTGTAGGATTTCATGTAAGGAACAATGAAGGGCAACTCACATAATACCAGAATAGCATCAGAGGTGATCTCTCAGCAGGCATGTGGGGATTAGAGACTCCTCTATCCACAGAACAGGAGTTCATGACTGGAGGCCTTGTCCACAAGACTCAGCAGGTTCAGATGCACATGCCGGACAGGTGTGTATCTATTCTGGCAGGAGGGGCTTATAACAAAAACAGAAAATTGGCAATAGTTACATGGCACTGCAGACAGCTGGGCTGAGGACCAGGTGAAAACCATGTGACCACCTTTCCTTTTTTGGCCAAATGGAATAGAATTGGGTGGGGGTGGGGGGAACGACAGGACATTAAGAATCCAGTCCAAATCTGGGCTTATCCTTCCTTGCCTGGACAGGCAGTCTGACCTCTCACCTCTGAGGCATGACCTTAAAGGGCACCAAAAGGGAAAATGCTGACCCGCTTTCGTAGACGGAGGGCAAATAGTGGCAGGAAAGCCACAAGAGGCG
This sequence comes from Hyperopisus bebe, assembly GCA_026777045.1. Classification (NCBI taxonomy): domain Eukaryota; kingdom Metazoa; phylum Chordata; class Actinopteri; order Osteoglossiformes; family Mormyridae; genus Hyperopisus; species Hyperopisus bebe. Next base: position 125,863 of record JAODJW010000100.1, read on the forward strand.
GGTGTTTCACGGCCCAGCATATTTACGGTATCGGGATTCCACAGTTTCGGAGTTGAGCTCCTGTGACTGATACGGAATTTAATTAAATCTATTTACAGCAACTAAACCTAGAAAAGAGGGGGGAAATAAGCTTGTTCCGGACTGAAGACTTTAGCGGAGGATGTTTGGAAACGCAGAGGGATCCCTCAAAACAGCTGGGCTGAAACTGAGCACGACGACTCAGATTCCACATTAAAAAGGAACAAAAAGAAAAACAAGAGGAGAAAAAGCAGCCTTCAGAGCATCTTATGCCTGTTATGGAATATTATAAATTAGCTAGTTATTATTTGATTATAAAAAATAACATTTGGCCAGTGATTTATAGTCATGTGCGGCAATGACGTTAACATTCATAAACATTCTTAAGCGGATGCAGAATACCCAACTCCACATTCACACTTCTTTGCTATTGTCATAAGTCAGTATAAAGGTCAATCGATGCAAATGCAGTTTGTTCTACAGGAACGATAAATGAGGATTACATTGGTCAGCGTATCTTAATGGCCATCTTATTTGTACAAATCGTTTCGCTTTATTCCCTAAGCAAAGTTGTGTTTGTGCTTTCCCCAGGTTCCTAGTGTTCTGGCATGTATTGGATAGTTCCAAAGGAATCACGGTGAGGCAAACGGAGTCACATGATTCAGGTAAGGGATTAATGTAATGCTGAAGAGGAATGACAATGAGAGACAGCTGTTTCATCACTGGCACAAGGGACCTGCCCTGGAAAACAGGTCAGATTTGTGTCAGTGGGGCAGTTTGAGGCTCCCCAGCAGACTAGGAATATGTCCGGAAGGTCGCTAGATCCAATCCCATTGCTCTGTGGTTGCTGGGTAAATGGTTGACCCTAAGCCCTGAACCCAAGCTTCGTTCTCACCTGCATATGTGCCTGTCATAGGAAAGCAAGATGGGATAAGCACCAATCTCAACTCCTTTGTACTTGTACAAATAGCAGATAAAAGGTACCTTGTCTTGGGATGGGTCATTATAAGGTTCAGAGAGAAAGCTTAACACAGGTGTCTATGATTAATAGTGAAGCACAGGTGCAGTGAACGAATAGGCCAGTCACCTGAGTGGGTGGGGATGCCCCCCCCCACCCCCAAGCTTAAAGTCACTTTCGGCTTCTGTTCTACTTACATTTCAAAATGATGACTTAACTGCTGGTATTATGTAACAACTCAATGGCCTTATTCAATGCACAATTATCCAGACTATACCTATTTTAGATATTCAGAGTGCTCAGCGAAAATCATGGTATATAGAAGAAAAAAGGACATAGAGCTTTCATCTCGAAGCAGCAAAAAATAAAACAATGCAGAATTTCCCCTTTGTTCCCAGTACAATCCATTCTTTTTGGTATGATCTGATTATGTACGTAATTAATTCATTGGAGTCAGACCCTGGCAATGTCTGGAAAGTAATGTCTTGTCACTATGGAGACAGAGTCAAGATTTATAAATCAGAACATAAGCACAGATGATACAGCCCCTGTGAGACCAGCGTCTCGCCTTACTGTGTTTTTATTGGTGTTATGGCATGTAGAATAGCCAGACATAATGATAATTGGCACTGCTATAACTTTTCTAACTTTCTGCAGCTCGGAATTAAGGCTTTGAAATATAAGCTGCATGACACTCTCCATCGATCGGATCCAGTAAAGGGTCACGGTCGACCTGAAGCTTATTCCAGGAGGCTCGGGGCAGAAGACGTGATATCGCACACTCAGGGCGATTTACAGATACCGAAACGAAGACACAAAGCCTGGAGCTAGAGGAGGGAATCAAAGCCGCAGATCCACAGGGCCACATTGCTGACTACTGGGCCAGCAGCAGCCCTCAGCCATGCCGGACGAACCGTTTTGGGTATGGACCTTTCATTGCGAGAACTGTGAAGGTCTCGATCTGCCCGAAACAGCTCCATTACAACTTGTATGAGCACAATCCAGGATGCCTACCATCCACACAGCAGGCAGAGTCAAAAGTATAAAGACTGTCCATCTAAACAGAGCAAGAGAGATTTGACAGAATTATTTTAGTTTTGAGCCTCCAGTAGTTTAGATTTTTTTCATTTTCATGCCCCCCCCCCCCATGAAAGGAAGCTTGTATGTTTCACCTTCTCCAGAGATAACGCTCAGATGAGTTGGGGAGTGTCACGTCTGAAGGAAGCGTCTTTTCCTGGCTTGCAGATAACAGCACACGGCGAACATTCATTAGCCGGCAAACGGCGCTCGTGAAAACACAGTTTGGAAAGTGTGAGGAAGTTCTTACAAGGGAGTGGAGATGGTGACTGGAACCGAAATCTATTTTAAGCAATTAAATAAAGGTTCCAAATGAAAGGGATACCGTAAATTAATTTGTGTTGCATCCCCATGATATATTCTAGGGGGCATTTACTTGCACAACAGGTTTCCAAGGGGTCGTTTAAGACGTAGGTTACATTTATAGACGTGTCCCACTTTGATACACAGAACCCGTCGAACATTTTTGTACACCACAGGTTTTTACCACTTTTTCATTTATTTTATAAACTGCAGATTTTTTAATTCTTGTTAGTCATTGGAAAGTTCAGTGAACATCGATGAATGAAAATATAAGTCAAAACGGGTTTTCTTTATAACACGAAAAGAGTATGTAACAGTGCATGTCTGACATCCTATGAACTGGTTGTGTGGTGATGGCAGAGTCATATTCTAGGCCTTCCTTTAACTTTAAATGCACTGAATAACTGTGTCATCCCATGAAACAGAGCAGTATTTAATGTCCCTTGTAGAAAGAATGCCTTGAATTTTCTCTGCTGTTATAACTGCTAGAGGAGGTTACTTTGAAGAATCAAAGATATGACATTTTCTTGTTCATAAAGGTACTCAAATGATGAACAGACTGTAAATTTATTCGTTAGCAAAGAGTATTGAGTGTATTTTTAGTAAATGTTAAGAGAGTAACATGCAAATGCAGAAAAGTATGTGCTTAGACTGGTAGTTTGTACAGTATAGCATCATGGGAGATGTAAGATAATAAGAGTTTATTACTGGTAGCAGAAATGATTGAAAGAATCACAGTTTCCTGCTATTGACAACCTTAAAAAACAAGCTGTAAACACCTGTGGGGCATTTCATTTTTTTGTCTTCAGTTTGGATGTGTTTAGTTTTATGTGTCAAAAATGCAGTTTTACAACTGAAAGACAACGGTGGTAATAAATTAACAGTTAAATCCGTGATGTATTCGATGACTGTATATCTGTAGAAACACAACATAAATAGACCACCCCCCACCCCCCCTTAATTGGTAATCCAGGGCAGACTCATGGTGAATCTATCCCAGGTGGGACATGGTGATTGGGATTCCAGTTCATGAATCTTCAATTCATCTCCCAAAAATACCCAATAATCCTCCCATGTAAATAATGACACAACTTAAATTAAACATTTCTCACCCTTTCACTATTCATGAAGATTTCTTTCTGAAGGGCTGTAACTGCATAGTATGCAGTTTGCTCAGGCAGAACTTTTATCAGTGTCACAGTATTTTATGTGACGACGTTGCAGATGGTCACAGTCTAGGAATGCCAGGAGAATTGCTAGCATCTATGGGCGTTTATCAAGGTCATCGTGTTGATCTGGTAGAACAGTGCTTCATTGTTTACTTCGATCCTTTCAGAATAAGTGCTTCTGAAAGTAGAGTTCAGTTATTTGGCCCTACTCATTACCACAATTTCCCAGCATCCATAAGCAGCCGGTAATGATTCTGTGACCATAACGTGAATGAGGCACGACCGTAACCAGCTTCCTAACATGACAGCAGGTATCTTTGCTTTTCAAACATTTCTGCCATTAACAAAAAAAAAAAAAAAAAATGAAGACCCTTGTTGTACAAAATACGCCTGCTATATCCTGGCCAGAAAAATGTTTCCCGAATAGCAAGTTTATTTTTTACACTCTCATGACCGTATCAGCTCGTTGTGCAACACAATGACAAATTATCATCTGCAGCCTCCTCCGTGTCATGACATTTGTCCCTGGGGGCCGGCGTGCTGACAGAGGAGGCTGTCACCAGCACCCGTGTCCCTTGCCGCGTTGCCCGTGTCACCTCACACACTAACATGCAAGCTCGAAGGAGTCGACATCTCATCTGCTGTCTAGAAACCAAGAAGATATATATATATATGTGTCACACTGCACACACACACACACACACACACACACACACACAAATATAAAGAGGGATAGAGTACTGATGTTTGTCTGTTTAAAGGGTAAAAGCTAATTTGCTAGGACTGAGATTTGACCTTATGAATCCTCCCCAACATTTATTGTTGGGGGGAGGGGATTGGCGCAGCAGGTCAAAGGTGGGGCGGAGGAGTGTATGTCCATGACAAAAAAAGGAGAGCATCAGTAAACAAACCAGCACCTGAGCCCCGCCCCCCCCCCCCCCCCATTTATGAATGACTTCATATAGCACAATGGCAAGCTTTCCTTAGCTTATTGTACACCTCCTCGATAACCCTTTTGTGTCAGTGGTGTGGTTTATGGAAGACCCCATTTGCATAAATAATATTATAATTTAAATGGAGCGACTCACCTTAATTTCCCCTCTATGACAGATCCTAATATATCAGCTCACTTACCAGCAGAAACAGCCAGGCACCCTGACCAGGCGCCCTTCTGTGCTATGCCTCAGATTGCATTTCTCCTGCGTTTTTCCCGCGTATTTATTCGATACTGAATAATCAGTTTGCTCTCTGGCAGAATCTAACATGCCCTATCACTGTGCCTATATGCAGACCATGTATCTGATGCACATCTGAGGCACCCGTATCAGTGATAAACTGTTGCACTCGCGGAAAACATAAATCGTAGGATGTCTTGGGCATGTAAAATTGCAGGAAATCGACATTCTGCAGCAGGCATCTGTAAGAAACAAAAGGATGATTATTTGAAAGAAGGATGCGTTTTTTTTTCTATTGTCAGGTCATTCTGAAGTGTCCAAAAACAAATATGCTGAAACTGCAAAAAACTCTGCCACATCCTCACACTTTCAAAACCTTCCAAAGACTATGCTAACTTGAGATTTCTGGTTTTAAACAAGTTGACGAGTGTAGTGGGGCTAATTTAGCGTCAGCTCAGACCAGAATGACGCTGCACCGGGTGAGGCGTGACGCTCCCAACAGACAAACGAGAGCATCTATAATTACAGCCACAGCCCTCCATCTGCATGCAAACACATGTAGGTCAGGGAAATAGGACTGATACGCTTGCCTGGCACTGCTTGCACTTGATGTCGTAATCTCTCTGATTTCCCACTTCCCCCAACTCTGCGTTGGGGCTTTTCTCTCCTCCCACTCTTTCACGCTCCCCATACCACCCATTTTCTGTGCGGCACCGTAGATTGTAATTTCACGTCCTGTCAAGGCCCGGATTGAAAGATCGAGTTTCGAGGTGCAGGAGTCTCCTCCTACTGCAGAGTGCCTCAGAAAGCACTGAATTTCGCATTTGTTTCAGGTCAGAACTGCATTTTAGGTCAGGCTCCGCTTGCTCTGTACATTCAGTACTCCGGAAGAGGCTCATTGTTTATAAAAAGAAAGGGGTTAACTCAGCTGTACCTTTGTTGAACTCAAGCAGGTGACAAGACCTCGTCGCAGGGGAACCCTACCAAAGAAGCCTGTAAGATGCCATAATCCAAATAAGCACAGCAAGATCTTCTTCAGCTAGAGCTGAAAATGCAAGCATCGCAGCTTCTGAGCAGGAAAATAACACAGTCATTAAAAAATTGCTGGATCACAACTTAATCAGTGGAAACTTTTGCAGAGGAAGAGGTCAGAAGACAAGAGAAGCACAGCAGGGAACAAACTTGACCAAATGACCACATCATGCTAATAATTTATAACGGATATGCTCATAAAAGCACGGAAGAGGTGCTGTTTATTATTCATTATCGTCCCCTTGGACTCAAATGTTTAGGAATATGATTAACTTTATTTTCAATATATTATCCCTGTATCAGCTCTGGGTGTATAGAGTATGAGGGTGAGTTACCTCCATGCCGATTCTGCTCCTACAGAAAGAAGTTTCAGAAGCACATGACGTTTGTTCTGCCTCGAGGGCACGCTCGCCGAATGTAAACATGTCTTTTTGGGAAGAGGGCCATCATTGTCTGTGGTTCTTACGACGTCCCATGGTTTGTGAAGCGAAAAGTAAGCAGGAAGGTTCAGGGAGGTGCCGAGAGTGGCGATCAAGAGATAAATGTAGCGAGGGGTGATTTACGCATCGCTTCCGTAATTACCACTCAAGCAAAATTTCCGAAGACAGAGACGAGGAACTCCGGACAGCTGGGACATGAGCCCTGCTTAATGAAGTGCTCGCTCTGACACAAGACTGACAGGGGCAGCCAAGGTCCAGGAGGACATCAAGAAACCCTGCAGTTTTAATTAACGACGCTCGTAATTCAGGCCTTCATTGAGCCGATGGATCATTCTGGCTCCTTGGTTCTCCCAAGTGGAACTAGAACATTTATAGTCACCTGTCTGACCAACAGCTTGTTTTAGAATGGCTAGTTTATTAATGACTAATCAGTGAGGATTATTCTAGTTCCTTAGTACTCATGAAAAGAACTGGAACATTTAGAGTATGGTCGTCTCTCCAACCAATAGCGTGTTTTGGATTGGAGCATTTATTAAGGGCTATTCAGTGATGCGGCAATTGAAAAACCCATTTTGGAAACAACAAGAATGGGAATGGCTCCTTTAGAAAGGGCATCTCTGTGACCGTGATATCTCCTGCATGTAAATCACATAGAGAAGTGGGAGGAGTCAAAAGGGAAAAGGGTTTCCTTAGGGAGACGTAAAAGAGCATTGATTAATGTATGAACCGTATAAAAAGATGACCTGCTGGGTTGTAGAGGTTGTTGT
>JAODJW010000100.1:132852-157615 GCA_026777045.1 Hyperopisus bebe
TTGGACGAGAGGTACAGTCCCTCCCTTACAAGCCCAAAGGAGAAGATGGGATGTGTCTGTTTCCAGGAGATAAAGAGGCACCCTCTCTGTGTCTCAGGAGCTGAGGACCTGGCACGGCATCGGCTGGCTGGGATCTCCCATAATGGGCCCCATCATCTACACAGGGAGAAGGAGAAAGAGGACAGGAGACAGGAAAAGAGGTTGCAATTCATCACTTCCTGCTGGCGCTATTCATCACTTCCTGCCTCGACCGGCTCTGTAAATGAAAGTTACCAGGCAGAAACAAAAGAAGAAAAAGAAGATGGAATTAACTCAGCCTGTCCTTTCCATGAAAGTCTCAAATAAACCTTTTTCTCCCTCAGTATGTGGAAACAAATTTTGCAAATTAGCTCAAGAGATTAGTCCAATTCTTCAAGAGGTCTTCAGCTCTGTACTTAATAGCATGCAAACATGGACTTGGAATTAAGGTCGTAGTGAAATGCACACTGTGTACAAAGGCTGTAATCTATATTTAAATGTGTGTGTGTGTGTGTGTGCGTGTGTGTGTGTGTGTGTGTGTGTATGGACTTAGATCACAATGGCAAATCAAACCACGTGATAGACATAGGAACTTTATGTAGGGACCAGGTTTGACAAATGGAGGAGACAGATGAACAAAGGACAGACGATTCAGAAGACAGAGAAACTAGGCAGACATAACGGTTTTGAAAAGGGACAACGAGGACTTGGGGCTAAGCCACAAACAAAAGGCTGTTTAATCACATCAGCAATTAGGTGATGAATATGTCAAATGACTTCACCCTTCTCTGGGACATCCAGAGTCCTACCCCATCTTACCATCAGAAAGGGCTGAAACAAGCAGAATCTCTTTACGGAATACTATGAAGAGTTATGCAGTTTTTAAGCACATGCTATCAGTTATCACAAAACCACACAAAGAGCTTTTGAAAAAGAGGGAAACTGAAGCTTTAAGTAGATACTTCTGCACAATCTGCTTCACTGTCAGCAGTTAAAACGTTTTTTTGCTTTTTCCTCCACTTGCACCATGACCCTTGGAACCATTTGACCATCCTTTCGTCTTCGCAGCGTGAAGCCCGATACCCCTGTCATTCAGGCCCAGATACCAGAATGTGGTCACTGACAACGATTCATCACCACGAGTTCTTGACAGAATGACAGTGAGAGTAAACCGCGGCTCCTGTGCTGATTATAGAAGTAGGCCTCATCTCAGGATGCTTAAATGCTCTGAGGGCAATCGGGTATTTTTACCGCAGGGATATATAGCAGAAACGTGATCTTATTCTAAGCACCAGACATTGTTAAACCAAAATCGTTATCATTGTGAGTGTTGCAAGAGTTTTAGGTACAATCAATCATAAATGAAAAAATACTAGTCTGCTAAATTCAGCTTAAAAAATTATAATAATTAACTAAAATGTATTAAATTTCCAACTGTTTAAAAGTTAAAACTATGATAGTTCAAACTTGCAGTACTAGTTAAAATGGTTGCAGTTGTAATATCAGGTACGTATTTAAAGGTACAACAGCTGGTAAGTTAAATCTCATACAGTAGTTGCTGTGTTGCTTTGCGATTTTCATTTACTTGCATGTCTTTCTGACAAGGAGTGGTTGAATAGGGGGAATAACTGCAATGGCTGGGTAATGACAGAAAACCAATATATGTTCATACACAAACCTTGCATGATATTCAGGGTCATAAATGTCAGATGAATATATCCTGAAAGTGATGTACTCTCCCGTTATTGGCTAGCTCCTCGCTTATGTTATTCTAAAGGTTTCTTGACTAGAAAATGCCAAGGACCTTGAGAACCTTCAGGTAAAATCAAAGCAACAGAAATTCTTCCCCTAGACTAGCGAAGACTTGGACATGCACTCATAAACATGCAAATATGTCTCCGTAATCCGTCACCAGGAGCACTGAGTTCAGTAGCCAGACCATGACCTACATAACTGCTAATAACAAGTTAATGAGGTGGCGTTAGCAGGTGCAGGAAGATTCTGCACTTATGTAAATATGTGTTCACACTTTGCTAAGCATCTATTTCCATGTAAACAATAGAACAATAATCCTCATAAACAACTTAATTTTAGCACACATTTTTTTTCCTTTATAACATGGCCTAATTTTCAGGAGGATCTAGCCATGCTGGTCTTTTTAGAGTTAAATGCGTAGGGTAAAGAGCTGATGTCAACCAGCTGGCATCAGCTAAGTGCATGAGATTGGACCTGCCCCTTTTTCCTTCATTAGCAGAGGACTTAGCGGCAAATTTCAACATGACACTGTCATGCGGTGCTGAATTTGATGGCTTTCAGCATGTTGCTGTGGTCTTCCTCCCACAGTCCAAAGATTTGTGGTTTAAGGAAGCTTCCTTTTACAACTTTAGGGGGACTTCTTTATACAATTCACCTTCCTTCCATCCCATCTCCCATGATTTCTGATACTTTATGCTTATTGAAATCAATACCATATATAGAATCTAGAGTCAGTGTCGGTGAGATGATGTAATGCACTGGCATCCGTCCATGGTGCTTTCTGCCTTGTCCTCTGTGCTTCTCAGGATGGACTCCCAGCTCACCATAACCCTGCATCTAACTGGAAATCATGGAGGACGACTGGAAGGGTACTGAATGATAACCATCATCCTGTGTAGTTCACAGCCTGCATTTTACACAAACACAGGATGAAGCATCAGAGAATTAGCTACCAACTCAATGCAACTGTCACGCCCAGCTCCATCCGATCCTCGTGTGTGCCACGCCCACCTCATTACCTTGTGTTTATTCCTGATTATTCTCACCTGTTTCTTGTTAATGCCAGCTCGTCTTGTGTATTTAGTCTTCGTCTGAGTCAGTCTTCCCCAGACTTGTCATTAACGTGGGTCGCTGTCTTTCCTCTACCCCAATAAACCCGATCTGTTTGGATTCCCTCTTGCCTGCCCTGGTTGTTCCTTACGCGAACGTGACAGCAGCTTCAGTGGTGATGATTATTTACATATTGTACCTCCTCCCTCGGTTTTTAGCACACTCTGGTTATCATAGTTACCAGAAATCGTACGCAGCACAGACTGCCTTAAAAGCAAGAAACTCTTAAGAAATGAATTTAAAATGAACAAACACAATACCCAAAGTACAAAGCTGACTAGAAAACTGTTGCCTGGCAACTTTCTGACTCCCTCCAGACGTACACACACACACACCTGCATTTAACTAATCCTTAATTCAGGCGTGGGTACTTGTCACCAAAGCACAAAACAATTAAACTGTTAGCAACAATTAGTAGATGTTTGCACTGCAGTTGATAAAATTGTTATACATCATTTTGTCCCTTTTAAAATAAATCAATACCAAAATAAATAGTCACAGTAGTATAAAATAACAGCATGGGAATGGAAGACAGTTTCCAAAAAAATAACATAATATGTTAACATGAACACTGTGTGCTTAGCCATGGTACACACCAAGCCTGCTGGTAGGTTTTGGGGAGGGGCTGGAAAATTTCCACAAAAAACTATGTATATTTTCAAGCCATGCCCCCCCCCTTTTTAGGACCCCTGATGTTTGCTTGTTTTGATCAGCTCTGAAAAAAAAAAAAAAATGGAAACGGCAAAACTCATTTGATTTGGGCTGCCGCTGGCATCTCCGCCACAAGTTTTACCAATCTGCGACATTTTTACATAATATAAACTGTCCCATGGTCAATGTTGAGATCCCCAAGTATAGTGGGTAGGGAGAAATGTGCAGGGGCAGAAAATCATAAAGGGAGGGGGTCAGTTGATAAACAAACTATGAGCGCTTTTCTAACACACCAAGAACCATTCTTTTGGAATGGTACTTTCCCTTTTCCATTGAGTACTAGTACCAAAAGTTCCACAATCTAAAGTACCAAACCAACTGGGAGGCTTTTTTTGGTACTTTGTTACTTTGGGGTGGGACTTGAAAGACTTTTTTTGTCGACTAGGTATGCTAATAGCCCGCCCAACAGCACAACCACTGTCTTGAAAAAAGTTGCAAAGTCAGGAAATAACGATAAACAAAGTAAGAAAAAAAAAATGGATGCATGGATAAAAGAAGAGACCAAGCTTAAATGGCAATTTGGATGGAGGAACAGGTACAACAAGATTAGGATGGCACGACAAGACATAAAGCATTTAAATAAAACGGGACAACACTGTATTGGAATTTTTTTAATATCGCAATGTGATTTAATTGTAATAAATATTGGGGTAATTATAAAGCAAAAAAGGAGCTCAACATTTCTCACAAACTCATCTAGGAGTGATTTAAACAAAAGGATGAAAATGATTACGATTGTCTTGGAGAATGTATTGAGAGCTCATGCAAAACAGTGTCGGCAAACTTTAGACTGATTTTTATACATATACTACCGTAGATCTTTAAACATATAATAAATCTTGAAAAGGAATAATCATTAAAATTGATAAAGTTTTTTTTTTTCCCCTGTATCTAGGGTTGCCATATATCCGGCTTTCCCCAGACACATCCTCTATTTGGGCCCCCGTCTGGGCGATCGGGCAGTTTTTCAAAAACCGGCGGTTTGTCTGGGTTTAATGCTGCAACCTCTGTGACTCAGTGGTGGAAGTTACAGTGGAGTGACAAGTGAAGGAAACGGCACCAGTTTTCAATATATGGCAGCAACTTAGTATTTCATACAAGATATGCAAGGCTTGTGCACACATTTACTTTAAAAATTAAAAGATGCACATCTCCACATGTCAGGCTGCTCACAAGTGACGTCAGCTTCTGGAAACCATTGGTACCTTTACACTTTATTTTTGTTTTTGTGTGAACAATAAATTGCATCATTTGCTTGAAGTTTAACAAACTTTAGCTTAATATCTTGTAACTTTAGTTTAAAAAGACTTCTATACATGTATATTTTGTCAATTCCGTGTAGATTGTAAAGCGAGAGTCAACTGTAAGATTACAATATGTCCTGGTTTCCCCAGACGCAGATTTACACTGTAGTTAGGGGAAGCTCATTAATATTCATGAAGAGGCACTACCAGATTGGCTGGTGAATGTGAAAACTCATTAATAGTCGGATCACCGGACACATCCCCAATTCCTCTCACCAAATATGGCAACTATGACAGACTAAAAATGTTTTAGCAAAACTCCCTGTGCTATAATTTCCATACCACATTGAAGTAAAAGAAAAAGCCTGATCTTAATCTAGCTGACTAGCAATGTAAGAATTGCATGTGCAAAACAAGTGATGTTGGTATTAATATCGCGCATCATCCAGCCCTATACTATACAGCAGCCATTTTTCGAATTCAATATAAAATACCCGCCTTGCGTTTTTATATCATTCAACGGTGCTATAAGTTATAAGGGAAAACCAACACCTGGAAGTACTGTACTTTTGGCACCTTCTTGAAGCGCTTTCTTTGAGCACTTGTGATCTGGGTTTCCTCCCGCAATCAAAAAGACATGCATTTATTCATATTATACTGAACTCTCCAAAACACCAGGAGCGTGTGTGCCCTGCAGTAAACTGACGTCCTGTCCAGGGTTCCCCCGGCCTCGTGACCCCGAGCAGAATAACTCTCTAGGAGATGGAAGGACATCTGCCATATAGGTCAATAGACAGCTACATCATTCTCCTATATTACTATTTAAATAATACAAAGGGGAATGACATCCTTGACAATGGTGGACAAATTATTCTTACAACTGAAGGTTGGTCTGTTATTCTAGGAATTGCAGGAAAGCCTTTATCCTGTAACTAGAAAGAGCTTCCAGTCTGTAGACGCTAATGACTGCACACACACACATATATATATATACACACACACACACACACACACACACACACACACACCAGTTCCAGTGATAGTCATGGGTACAGCACTTTAATTTTGCTTTATAGTGGGTTAGAGACAGCTGAGATTAGTCTGGCCTGGATGAGTGATACTTTACTTGCAATTTCACAGGCACATTGAAATATTCCTTCTCACATGCCCCATCTAGCTCACCTTTGAGACATGCACACATGTACATCTGACAATGATGTGTGGGGTCTGAGTGCTGCATTAACCCTTTATCCAGCACCAATTGAGCATTCTGGGGGATTAAGGGCCTTGCTTAAGAGCCTAACAGACATGTGACTATTCTGCTAAGGAAGGGATTCAAATCAACAACCTTCCAATCACAGGAACAGTGGCCCACCTCCTGAACCCCACGCTATGTCAGTTCTGTTATTCTGCATCACTAAAACAAAACAGTTTTAAAATCAATAAAGGACAGCAGGGATTCATAATCTCAAATGTGTCATTAATGCAACTTGGGAAAAATAGCAAATACGATGATAAACTCAGCATGAATGAGGAGGCAGTTTCCTAAGTTAACAGACGATGAATGAAAAGATTCTACAGCAGTCTGATGCCATGAAAATGTTTCATTCCTTTTCTACAATGTTTTATTGTTGCAGTATGCTATATTGTATCCATATGTAATATATATTTATATTAAATTATGTCCATAATTCCCATACCTGGAAAATGGTTTAAACAGAGGATGATTTTGTGGTAATATAATGTTAATACTTATATACAACTTGTAACTCACATATCTAATTTAATGTCATTGAGTTTTATCCTTGACTGTAAAAGGCAAAGATTGATTTAACGGCTCGTAAGCTTAGAGTAGCGATGATGAGAACATATTTTGCAAGGCGTGATACTTTATATCCAGGCAAAATGGAATATGTGCAGTTGTGCGCCTTTCTGTTTATGATCGATGTTAACATTACGAAATTGCGGCATGTATCTGTGACATATGAGTGCTTCCAGTGAATTCACTTCTGTCCCTTAACCATCACATACAGTAGTTAAACAGCAATCCATTAATGCTATCTTCAGAAGACCACAAAGTAATCAATGGCATTTTGAGTAAACTGTTAAAGAATCGCACCAAAAACAAATAATGATTATAGATGGACTAATTTAGCAGATTAATTGGCCTGATTTTGACATGAATTCAAGAAGTGAAGACTATGTATAATGCATTTCTTTGGGATAGTCATATATTCCTGGAGGATCAAAGAGGAATGTCTGGTTTTCAATAAGTGTGCTGATTTCAAAGTCACCCAGCAGAGCGACCATATCAAGTGAAGTTGAAAGGTCACCAAATTCAATTTGGAATGGGAAATACGGTCAGTTCACGTTTTACCTTAGCCTTTGTACCTAAAACTACTCAAATATTCAAAGTGCCTTCAGACTTCTTCTCTATGAATGTCCGTCAAAGAGTTTCAAGGCACTCCACTTTACCCAGGACTATGGGGCTTCTGAAAAGGGCCACTTTGGGGAAGCTTTGGCTGATAATATAGGATCTGTAACTCTAAAGGAAGTGTTGATGAACACTGAGTACAGTTGGTATTTAGAACACTGAGTAGAGTTGGTAATCAGTATCATATAATCACCTGCAGAAATTTATTTCTCAGTGAATGAATATGTTTAGTAATAATCAATTCACAGCAATCTAAATACATTATATTTATTTATCAGATGCTTTCTGGGGTTAATGACCTTGCTTAGGGATCTGAACTGGCAATCTTCTAGTGTCAAGCACAACATCCGAACCAGTTGAGCCACACACTACCCAGGCTGGGCAAAGTCAATCCTGAATTTGTTCTGTGTGCGCCTGCTTTCTTTACATGTTTTCTGTCCTTCTTTCTTCTTGCAATCCAAAGAAATACAATTGGGTGAATTGAAATCTCTATACTGAGGTTATGTGCCCATTAATGGACTAGCATCCCATCCAGGAAGTCCCCCTACCTGCCTGGAAAAGCTCCCCATGACCTTGTCCAGGATAAGTAATTGGAAGAAGGATAGATGGACTTTGTTATAAGTGCATCTGCAGAATAACAAAGCAATTGCTCGGATGTACAGTACATTGCGTTTAATTGTACACTGGAATTAATCTGCTTAACAAATCAATCTAAGACCCTTATACTTTATGAAGCCCTAACCAGAAATCTTACATTTGACTGGGATCAAAGGTTTATTGGACAATCTAAAGAACTTAAATCAGCTGATCACAGGATTCGTTTGAGGTACCGGCAAAGGAGAAGAACAATGTGGGGAATTCATTTTATAGGCTAAGGATCAGAATCATCATTTTAAAATAAATGAAATATATCAATTTAAATAAAGGATAAGTAAATATTGGCACAGAATACGAATGTGACCTCATTCTTGAGAAAGTGATGCATCCTTAAAATGCTTCTCAGAAGTAATCAGCTCTAATCACCATGATGGCACTCAGCAGAAAATTAATCTAATTCTCTTTTAAGCAGCTGCCAGTTATTTAAGGACCTGGTAATTTATTTATATATAGATTCATTTATTTATATATATTTTTTCCTTTTATGTGATGACTAATACAAATGGGGGAAGGGTTAGATTTACCAGTTTGTATTTCAGGTCAGCCATATTGTAATCATCCATGGAAAGACAATGACCTTGTTTCGCTATTGTTCTGACAAGACAAAGGGCAACGATAAGAGAGTAAACACACACACACAGGCAAGCTGCATTGCCTATTGAAGTGCAGAGTCCTTATTGCAGATTTGATAGCCCACTTCCAGCCACGGGCCCAGGCTGTCAACTCCCTATTGGAGGAGTATACAGGGGCAGAGTCACAAGTGCACTGGCCCCAGCCAAAAGCTGATTGGCCCATGGATTTCTCCCTCTCCTGTCACTCATCAATTCAAAACTTATGATTGGCTAACAATAAAGTTGGCCCTACTTTGTAAAATATGACCCCTCTTATGCCCGTCACCTTAAAAAAATCCTAGATTTTTAAATCCCTATGGAACATGTCTCTCCTTCACACCCTCATTTGAGATCTTGCACAGCTAACATTTCACGTGGCCCAGTGGCACGCAAC
The DNA here is from genome assembly GCA_026777045.1 of Hyperopisus bebe. Taxonomy (NCBI): domain Eukaryota; kingdom Metazoa; phylum Chordata; class Actinopteri; order Osteoglossiformes; family Mormyridae; genus Hyperopisus; species Hyperopisus bebe. The sequence goes on from JAODJW010000100.1 coordinate 141,787, forward strand.
CGATTCCCGTGAAATCGGACACTCCGTGTTTACGTTATGTCAGACGATACACGTTGAACCCGTAACTGTGACATAATAATAATAAAAAAAAACCTTTAAGGGGGAACTGAAGTGGGAAAAAGGGAATATGATCCAGTATGTTTAAAAAATAATTGGGGGCAGAGGGCTTGGTTTTTCTTTCCCTTCGGTTCCATGGCTAGTCCTGCTCATCGGGGAAAGTGCAACTTTACAACGGCCGTGGCCTAATTGGCACGGAGGCCGGTCCCGTGTCAGGAGTCTGCAGGAGCACAATGGCGCTGTTGTGCCTTTCCCAGGGTGCTGGGCTTGTTAGCATTCAGTCGTCTGCTGTAAGAGGAGCACTTACACTCCCTCGTTACACGGTCACTACTGCCCTCCGCCAAACGCTTATCTGTCTCCGGGGAAATGAGCTGTCTGTCACTCGCGTCATTATATGAGGAACTGTGTCGAAAGCCGTTTGGCCCATATTACTACTTTTGACGGTGGGGGGTGGGGGGGTCTTATTGCTTCGTTCCTTTTTAAAGTTTCTCTTTTCCATTTATGTGCTATACATTGAGTGCTGAGTATAGGACCCTGTACAGAGATTCACTGTGACCCTCACTGCAGTTTTTTTTCTGAATAACAGGTTGGAGGAGAAAAAGCAGGGAAAGATTTCCTCGTGGCAGCAATCTGAAAATATCGGCAACATGTAATGGACACATTAAACCATTTATACAAAAAAATAACAAAAAAGCATAACTCCACAAATGGATACTAATGCACTACTGCAAAAAATATATTATTTTGCATAATGATGGAAGGATAATAGGCTTCTGTTTTTTTCTGTTAGGGATGGAAAGCTGTTATCGGAGTTTTGTGAGTCGTGCGCTCCCAAACGTAGGCATAGAATGACAGTCCCTGAATCAATAAGGCGTAAATGACTTTGTTTGATCTCACCAAACACGGATGGTTTCTCCCTACCGGTTGTATCCTGTTACCTGAGGGTAAGGGATGCCGTCTTTCTCTGTGATAAATGCGCTTGGACCAAAACTGATGCAATAAAAATCAAAGTTAAACGAGGCCTAAATCCTGCAAAACAGAAAACCAGAACAACCACAAGGAAATACTTGGTGCTGATTCTGTGTTGGGCTAAAGCCAGTTTTTCTGGGGTTCCACAATCGCAAGGGTTCACAAAAGGTTTAAAGGCCATTTGGGGAAAAAAAATAATAAAAAAAGCATCCAGTAGGCAGCCAAATAGTGAAATTATATCAGCACGGCATGATGAGATTGATTTCCGGGCCGCTAATTGCGGTGCTAATCACAGACCCTTCACTGGTCCTCAGTCCTCCACTCCCTACTCTCTCCCTCCGGTGGAGTCCAGCATCGTGACTCCCTCCTCCTCCCGGTGTGCTCAGGGACCGTATAAACAAAACAACAGCAGGAGAGGCAAAGAATTTACGGCTTATGTCGGAGATGAACCCACGGGCGCTCGTGGAGAAGCGGCAGGGGTAACCATGAAGAGCTTTATCTGGCCGCCCCCCTACTCCCAGCAGAGACATGCTAAGGGTTAGCTGTCTGCCTCTGACATAAGTCCGGCTCGAGACGGTACCACCACAGACTCAGTGGGTCACTAGGTGCTAGTAAGAGGACCAAATGAGTCTCCCCCCCTGAGTATACTTGTAAAGATACTTGTAGCCCTGTGTAAGTTCACCCCTGGTGTGTGCATACTTACTGTAGAATCTGTTTTCAGTGTCCTGGGGGTTCACTAAGAGGTTGTGTCATATACAATACATATGTTTATGTGCGTAGCAATTGTTTGATTGACTGGTGAGTGGGAATTATGTCACTTCTGGTTTAATATCTATGATCCAATTCCAGAACCAAGGAGACAGTTTTAGAGGCCCTGTGTAATATCAACAGCTTGGGGACACTGGGTGGCTCAGTGTGTTATGATGTTATGCTCACATTCGGATGGTTGCTGGTTCAAATCCACTGGCTGGTGGAATGATTTTGGCATGGGGCACTTCAGCAAGGTCTTTATCCCCAGTTGCGCCAGAGACTGCCGTATACCGTTGTCTCATAAATGTATGTCACTTTGGATAAACCCATCAGATAAATAAATTAGTTGGCGCTGTCTCTGATAATATGTTGCAATTTATGAACAGCATCCAGAGCTAAACGTGTATATCCTTTTTTAATAACTGGAATCTGCAAAAGCACTCTCCGAGTGGCTGTACGAGTTCACTGCACTCGCGGTTTAATTAGCGCGCCTTCCGTCTTTGATATCCGTCCTGCGGCACTGCGCTGGTGAACGAGTCGCCCGCCGGTTCGAATCGACACCATGTGCGATCACTGTCCCCTCCCGCTTTATTAATAACAACGATGTCGATTAGGCGACGAGGACTTGTCTAATCTCGACTCGCAGGAGCCCCACACGGCTCACTGGGCATGGGAGGTGCACGCTAATGAGCAGGACCGCTGGAAGATGGCGCAGCCCGTTTCCAGAGGTTGCATGGAAAGGTGTCGCTAATGATAGACCCTTTGAAGAAGGTACATCAAAAACAGAGAAAGAAAGATGGCTATGTAGCATATTGGACTTATAGCTGAAATGCACATTTATAACCATTGGTAACTGCTAGCTCTAATAGGCAGGGGCAATTCTAGGTGGGGGGCATTAGAGGGGCCATCATTCACACAGAGGGGCTATCCTTATCATTAGCCAATGATCTGTTTGGAATTGGTGAGTGACGCGGAGGGGGAACTCCAGAAGCCAATCACCTTTCAGTTTGAGCCAGTCTTCCTATATCTCTGCCCCTGTAAACACCCAAACCAATAGGTAAGTTGAATTCGTTAGGTAAAATATGGCACTATGTAATGGTTAAAATTAATAAATGTATATTGGCTTAGGATGAAAGAAGAGACTAGATCCCCTGTAGGAATCTGTGTGGATCTTTTTACTGCTGCCTCCAGGGTGGCTGCAAGTGGAAGACAATTTCAGAAAAAAGATGTAAATATATATGCAGTATGTATGTTTGAATCCTCAGGTTTTGCCCGCAGTGGGCTTCTTGAAAAGGTGTGTCTCCTGACAGTAATTCTGCTTCTGGGTTCGTTCAGTCATGCCTGATTTCTTCGCTTCCTCTAATTAACCCTTAAACGTGAAAGGTGCTGTTAATTTTTGTAACTAGTTACCTCGATACCCCTCTGTCAATTTATAACCCCCACATAATGGCCCCCACACGTTTAGTGTATGGAGATGAAAACAGCAGTCCCTCCACAAAGCCAAAAAACATAATATAATTATGCCTTTTTAAACGTAACTTTCTTGCTGTAACAAATCAACAAATCAGTTAACAAATCATACATTTTGAAAGCTGCCGCTTGACCCAGACCAGCATCTTTTTGTCGCTACGTATTGCTGAGGTGTTGCCGTTCTTTTGCTGTTTCATATGAGCTGCTCAAGATGGTTAATGAATTTTGCAGTTTTCCAATTATGGTGATTTTCGGTGGACCGTGGCAAATTAATGGGCAAACAAATCATCGGAATTGCATTTCTTCTACGAGGCAACAAAAGAGATAATTTACTGTCTAATTTACACAATACAGTCTTGGGAAAAGGATTATCAATATGCACCATCTATTTCATGTTTGCTAAACCCCTGCACTGGAGAAGGGTGGTGTACGCAATCATGTTTAAATATTACCTCTTAGCAAATTTTCATAACTCATCCCGTTAATGCATATTATATACACTCACTCCACAGCTGTAGTGGCAAAGATTAGCTTTTATTTTATTTTACATTTATTTCTTTTTTTTCTACACAGTGACCCTACCTAAACAAAAATAAGTCAGGTCCATGGCGAAGTAATGATGTTAAAAAAAAGAAATGTATTGCAGTGCTAGTGTTTTATGTGCAATGTGGAATTTTTTGGGGGGGAGAGTGGGATTGTCATAATCTGATCCTCTAGTTATCGATGCAGAGTCACTAATTCTGAGTGAATGGATGGTCTTTGAAGTAAAAAAACATTAAAGCAGTATTATATTTAACTGTCATTTGAGGAAGAGAAAAGTGAGTGTACAGATGTTACTGTGTGTGATAAAGCGACTGGATCCCTAAATAGATCAGGCCTTTGCTGGGAGTAATGACATATCATTTATGTTTAGCCTGACCTATATATTCAGCATATTGCACATGATTTCACTTGTTTGGAGGATAATAAAATTCACACCAAAACTTATTTGAAGCTTTTAGTTTCTTCAAGCATTCCAGCTGGATTTGAAAGGCCAAGTATCTAACATATATTCATTCCACAATACATACAAATAAGGTCTGTCCATAGTTAAAATTCAGAATACTCTTCAAAGCAAAAAGCCACAAACTACAGTGAGTATTCTTTGTGATATTTCTCATAAGGAATAGGTCCATGTCCAGAAGTAAAGGAGGATTGCATTAATTTAAGTGGGCTTAAAGTTATATCCACCCACCTTCAGTAACTTTGTGTCCAGTACGGGGTCATGGTGAGCTCAGGCAGGGCATTATGGGATGCCAACCCCTCACATGGCACATACACGCAAACACTCTCACACACTAAGGGAAACTTAGAGTCACCAGTTCATCTGACTGTATGTTTTTGTATTATAAGAGGCGTCACTGAGCCATTATGTCAGTTAAACCTGCAGTTAAAAAAAAAACTTAAGCTGAAGTGATCTCCCAGTCTAGAATTTATTGAAAAACCTTTTCTATGTTCCTCTACTTTTTAAAATAACAGGCTGTTCCATAGAAAGACAGTCTGGCTGTAAATCCACCTTTGATTCAATGAGTTTGGCTATTTTGACCCACCCTAGATAAGGGTTCAGGCACTTGAGTTCATCTCATGGAAAGCAGGTGGTAAGGAGAGGCATCTTAGAGCAGCGAGAGCTAAACAACCCGGGAAACTCCCCACTGCCAAAGCACATCTGCGGAGGCGCACGGGGGCTCTGAAGGCCCAGCAGTGAGAGCAGCACCGGCAAATGATGTGGAACGTGAGCAGCCTGCGCATCGCCTCTCATACTTGGCTGTTTGCGCCCCTTCTCATTGTTATTTTGCCGGCTTTTCAAAGCGACTCACGATTTATATATTGGGCGAGGATGAGACTGGGAGGTTTTAAGATCTAGATAGCCAGGACATTCAATATGGTCACCAGGAGTTCACACTGAATCAATGGTACATAATAATATGCTTCTGAAGTATCCACCGACAAGAATATTCCCTGGGATTGGAACCAGCAAAACTCAGATCACAATGCAGCCGACTGTCGAAACAACATCGAATACGCATTAATAACTAATCAAGTTACTTGCTAGTTGACATGTCTTACTTGCCTGTGTATTACATTATTAAGAAAACTCTGTCTTCTCTCCATCTTCTCTCGGAGTTCATCCATAAAACAATGCAGGTAGGTTCGCTTCCTAGCTAAGAAAAATATGTGGTGCATCATGACTATAAAGACAATGACCATCTCCGAATAACGGGACAGAGAGGCTTCTGAAGACAAAATTTGATGAGTTCACATGGTCCGAGTCATGAGTAGTGCCATTAGGTAATTCTTCATCTAGCCCTGCACTCAAAAGCTGAGGTTCACCAAGAGTATTGGGCCTGATTCACCAACCGTTCTTACGAAGAAATTTTTTCTTAAACCCCAGGTATGCACTTTTTTTACGAAGATTCTGACCTATTTATAATCTGCATGATCGCCATTACTACCATGAAAATAATTTTTACACTCTACAATTATTTTTTATATTTTACTTTTATAAATTTTATGAACTGTAGAATGAACAAAACTGCTATAACCAACAACTATCATTACTCAAATGGTCTTGAGTGTGCGTAGTTTCTGTTCTTACCTAAGAACAAATTCAGATAAGAAAACATCGGTGAATGTCAGAATCTTTGTAAAAAAAAAAAAGTGTGTACGTGGGGTTTAAGAACAAATTTCTTCGTAAGAACGGTTGGTGAATGAGGCCCATTGTCCTCAAACTCACCTGGATCAAGCTCAAGTCTCTACAGCAATTGAAAAGCGAATTTCCAAGACTCACTCATTTTTTGTTGTTTTTGAGGTGATATAACTAATGTCAGACTTCCTCATGATATGTTACTTTCATAAAATTTTAAAAACTGAATAAGTCCACAGAAATGTCTTGAAAATGTATCTTTTGTAAGGGAGAATTTTGAAAATTTGCTGTTCAATTCCGAGTGGAGCTCTGACGCCCTAGAAATGCATTCACTGTACTTTGTGCTCTCTGTACTTTTGTTATGATTCTGAATGCTAACCTGTAACTATACAGAAATATATCCCGGTTGGCAGGATGTAAATCAGCACAGAAACTTCTGGTTGGCTGGTTTCTCTGGTATAGACGTCGCTTTGAAAATCATTCTTTCTATAACTGTCAAGAAAAAAAAAAATGCTTTCGGTCCAAGTGCTGAATCAGCCGGAAAACCACCAGGCCACTAACCGGTTGTAGCGTGAAGTAGGTCTTTGACTTTATTTGGAGGTTAAGATGCACGCCTATTACTGGAACTAAAACAAGCCTGACAGAGCAATCTTAATCAGTGCCTTCAGATTCTAATAAGCAGTGCTCCCGTGGCAAATTGAATTGATTCCGGACTGCGAATGCAAAGGGATGAGGTGCCAAAGGTCATGTCTTTATTCATGTCAACCTTTAGATGGTGTCTTAATGTCCCTTTTACCCGACATAATGCCGCCGGCACTGGTCCCAGGGATCTCAGTTGGTGTGCCCTCCCCCCTCGGCCATTTCTGAAATCCCTCCCCACAAAGTCAGTTATAAATAGGGGATGTCTCAGGAGAGCCATCCCGGAAATGAGCGTTACTGCTTCAGATGTGCTGACTTCCGCCCGTATTCCTGCACGCCAGGCCCCGATCCCGGTCTGTCCCCCATGTCACGGTAAGGACAGCTAAGTCAGAGAAGCTTGCGGAGAAATTTACCAGGCTGCTTCACCTCAGTCTCCTGGAAGACCTCGACTGTGATGATGCGCGGGCTGGCTAAGATCTGGCCAATCCGCTAAGAAAGGAGGAACTTAAACTGCAGAACAAATTTAAAAATGACGTAAGATCAGTGCCTCAGAATATACAGAACCATGAATCTCACGGCAGAGCCAAATTATATATAACCTTCACAGTCATCTAGTTCAGGTCAGTTAATTATATACTTAGCTTAATCCTATGAGGCCTATCATTATTAAAATAAAGATACAGGTCATTGATTATAGACGTTCATAGGTCGCTGAACAAGATCTGTTTGTTGTTGTGTTACAGCAACATACAATTTTAAATTCTGTAAATATAATCATAGTAAATGGCCAATGAATATATCTATTTCAAATCTGTTTCCACCAGGTAATATATTTCGATACCTTGCTGAAAAGGTACACTTTATTACTAAAGTATAAATGAAATAATTGTTCGGATTGCATATGTCTTTTCTCTAATAAAGAAAATACTACGCAGAATGTGTATTGAAACCAGATGTCCATTTGGTACGGTTACCTATGGATGATACATGACCAGAGAAGATGAAAAGACCATGATCTTTACCTCACTCTTAAATCTGGTAGCTGATGTTGGAAGGTGCCACCTACTGTATAAGGAGTAGGACTGTATTCTGTCACATACGTCTGATGCTCATTCTTCATATGTTCTGAATAATAAGTTGTTCATTTTTTACATTATACTTTTTTTATAGGTCTTTGTAAGTTTGTTTCCAGGAAAATTAGCTTGACACTCAACAGCCAATCATGTGTGTTAGATTGCATCATGTCCCGACCTCCGATTTGTAGCTGAATGTTCCGGTTTCCTTGCCGAAAAGTTCGACATCCCTCCTCGGATCTGAAACTGCAAGCTTTCTCCCAGCTTTCCCAGTCCCCGGGCACGCAGATGCAGGCTTCGATTCCCCGTTCAAACGTTTACCTCGGACGACCCGTTGCTTGTGCTCACACTTTTATAGACCAACTGAAGCAAAATCTGAGCGATTTCTTCCCGTCCAGAACCTCGGAGGAGCGGAGTCTGACAGATGCAGCTGGCTGATTGTGCGTGTCTGGAATTCTTTCTCTACAATGCATGATGTGACATTTAGTCGGCACAATAATGCATTCCCTGTTTAACACCCAGCACAGCTTTCAAATGGATAAAAGCAATAAACAAAAACCATATTTATATTTTTTCAAGCTAGTACAAAAAAATGCACTCAGAAGTATATAAGTACATCTACCCTTGAATGGGAACACAACTGTCATTTTTTATTTAATTTGGGGAAGGAGAAACATCCCAGAGGACTGGGTGTTTTTAAGAACCCGTGATTAATGAAACATTAATCATGAATTCTGGAGGTGAACAGGAAATGTTGTCACTTTCTATTCAGACCGTGCAGGCATAGAGGTAGCACTGGAGGCGGAGGATCCGTGGCAGAGAGGTGAAGTCGGATGGGGGGAGTGTTAGAGGAGGGTGGGGTGAATTTAAGCAGGAGTTTAAAAGGAGTTAAAATTAGGGTGGTTGTGTATCAATTTGCATCAACGTGGGTTCTCTAGATCTACTTGTGAGGTCACTTTTATTTGGTATGTGACATAGGGGGTTAAGACACTCAGAAGGTTGCCAGTTCAAATCCCACAATTGACAGTGATTTCACCGTTGGGACCTTGAGCGAGGCCCTTAATCCCCAATAGCCCCAGGGACTTTCAATGGTACCGTATGTCGTTTTGAATAAAGATGTCTGATAATTGAACACATTGTGACTGTACTGTCTGCCACCTTAGGAGGGGCGCTGGGCAGCAGCAGACAGGTGGTGCAGAGAAGGTGAAGACCCACCCTAACATAACTCTGGAGGGTCGGGTAGCTGGTCGTCTAAGCAAAGTGCCGCGTATTAACTCCTGCAACACCTGCTGAGAGCGCAACAACATAACAGAACCACTCCGGAGCTTTGCTCCCTGTGAAGACTGGCCTTTCAGCTGAAACACTGTTTATTTTATTAACCTTGCTCAAGCCTCACATGGACTCGGCTTTTAGGGGAAATATTGACTTCGTTCCTCTATTGAAAACAGCACAGTTGTGCCTCTCAGAGCAGTGTGGTTGTCTGATTTTCCTGCGTTTCCATACAGAGATACATCAACAGAACATAACGCAAGGATTGAAAGCAGTACAGTGGAATTCAGGCATTTTTAAAATAGCACCTAGAAATTACTATTTGGGAATTTATTTAATATTCATGATTTCATAGGTCCACAAATCATTTAGCAATCAAACATGTAATATTGTGGCCATTAGAGGCTGGACCAGTATCCCCCTGTGTCACTTAGAGGCCAGACCAGTATCCCTCCTGTGTCACTTAGAGGCTGGACCAGTATCCCCCTGTGTCACTTAGAGTGAATATGCAAAAAAAAAGAAAATACAATAAGATAAATAGAGGTTTCTTATTGGTGAAGTCTCATGCCAAACTATCTTTCTCTGCAGTTTGGGGGGGGAGGGGATGGCACCAGCTGCGATAAAAACTTTCTGGTGATTCAACCATGCCGTTCTGCATACTACATGCAAATTGTGAGGAGGTGGGGGTGGAGGCCATTGAGTTTCCCGTCAAATAGAGAGATGTCCCCATAAACACACACACACACACACTCAGAAAGCAGCTCATGTCCATGGCAGAGTTTGCCCATGGGCGACTCAAATCCACTGAGCCATTCAACAAGTAAAAAAAATAATGAAGATTCTGGTATCGTTATGCCTCAAAATACATGCTTACCAGTGGACCCAGATGGAGTCAATGAGGCCCGATTGGTGCCGTTGATTGTTAGAGAGAAGCAGCGGATATGGATGAGATCAGGTCCCCTGTCCCCTGTCCCCTGTTTTACACTCACCATGCCAGCCCCAAGGGGACTTGGATAAAAATGAAGAGTTGGCCTAGCATGAAGGACCACTCCCACATCCTGCCCCCTTTTAAGAACCTGCTCAAGATCTTTCCGGAAGCAAAGAACCAGGACCGTCCCTTCAATAGGAGAGACACGTAACCCGAAAACTCAATTAACTGTACGTTTTTTCAATTATTATTTTGGGAATATTAGCTGTATTTTGGGGGCAGTTGAGTGTTTGGTGTGTATTAGCTGCTTGCCTCATTTTTCTGTCACAGACACTGGCTTTTTAAAACTGTTCATAATTAATAATCCACTGATGAATGATGAATGAGCCTTGATCTGTTTTTTTGCCATTGTTAGTTGCCCTTATACATAAGTGTGTCCCATATAAACCAAAAGAATGTTGACACCAGCTTCTCTAAGATCTCATTCTGAAACCAGGAGCATCGATACGAAACTGGTAGGTCCTTTCATGCTGTAATAGCCTTTTTTCTTCTGAGAAGGTTTTCCATTAGATGCTGGAACATTGCTGATGGTATTGATGTTGGGAAATCAGGTCTCTTTCTGTGAGTTTCTGAGACCGAACACTTCACAACTGAAGTTTCTCCCAAACATTATCACTTCATAATCACTTCACTTACAATTGACCAGAGAAGCCCTGTAAAGGAAGGAATTTGGGACTATTCTCTTCTGTACGATCACACGTTCTGTTGCCAGTGTTGGTTACTGGATATTGCATGGCCGTTTACTTACTTATACGCCTGTGCCAGGAGTGTGTGTGGCTTAATTAGTCAGTTCTTCTTATTACTGAAGGTATCTGCATATCTTTGGTCATATAGTATAAGGTTTACGGTAGGAAACTGCTTCCTGGATGTAGAGAATTCATGAATATGATCAGCCCATTATCGATATACTATGTGGTTCCTTCAGTTGACAGTACTGTTCATGTGTTATAACTCCACACCCCAATCGTTACCCCAATCGTTCTGTCCCGTGTATCACAACAAGAAGCAGCCAAGTCCTGTTTTATCGCCTGTTTCCACGGCCACCCTTCATTTGCACAACACAGGTGGCGATTCGCCATCCTGAATCGATTTGCTTTAACTGATCTGTAACCAGTCTCTGCAGAAAGTCTGTGTCCATCAAGCCTCCCGGCTCCTCACCCTCGCTGTCTATTGGAGGAACCGTTGGCCTATTGGAATCTAGAAGCATATCTGCCCCGCCCACGCCCACCCCTCCCTCATGTACATGCAAGTACACAAGTACATCTCTGTGGCTTTGTATTTTATAAGCAGAATTTATGAAAAGTAAAACATTTTAGTTGCAAATGGCTTTTGTATTCGGGACAGACTGAGCAGCTGTAGGATTATTAATATATTTTCCGTAGCTCATCCAATGGGGGGTGGTACCAAGCAGGGGATCAGGGGAATCACAGACGCGAAACCACATGGGAGGAGAATTCAGCACTCCAGAAAAGAAGGGAAAGGGAACACTCGGAGATCAGACATGAACTCAACGATTCCTCACAGCAAGAAAACCAGTCAGACAAGTTAAATAATTCCAAATGTCAACAGACAACGAGCTGCAGCCGTCAGTATTGGGGTGGAATGGCTGGATGATGGGGTGCGGCCATGGTGCAGGAACGGACTCTCTGCTGACCTCTGGGGGCCATACCAAGAACACAAAGCTCAGAGCCGGCTCCACCTTGGACACAGGTCCATTACGGGCCACATGCATGCACAGGCGCATGCTTACTCACATAAATCAAAGTCATGGTGGGTGGAAACCCACACAAACTCTACTCGCTCTGTGCCCGAGCACTACACACAGACACAGATCCCCATGGGTCCAGCACCACCCTGCCTCCCACTGCCTTGCCATCTTCTCCCCAGCTCCACGTAAACGCGCTTTTAATAACCTGTTGCGTAATAATGAAACTGCTGCCAAACGCAGAAACAGTTACGCGAATAATGGGCCCATCTTATACCCTGTCCTGCTACAAAAATAAAAACACCAAGCTGTAAACTCGAAGCTTATGTCGCCAGTGACAATGTGCTATAACTAGAGAGCAATTTAATCACATACATTCAACCAATGGGAAACCAGAGCGGGTGGCAGCACGTGTTTTGACAACCAATCAGAGGGCAGGGCACATCTCACTATTAAAAGCCAGGGTTTGCTACAAGGCCTAAACATTTTCATTAAAAAAGGGCAAAGCTCAAAACCAACCCCACACTGAACAATCCTGATATGAAACAGGAGGTAATTATGGTAAAAGGCGACTCTTTTGCTTATATAGTTATTTCTAATCACAAAGGGACAGTGTTTCTCTTAGTCCTTGGGGAACCTCAGACAATCCACATTTTTGCTCCCTTCGAGCTCTTAACTGTTGTAATAAGTATGCAGTGTTTCTGATTGGCTGGGAGCTGGGAAGGAGGAGTGATGTGGACTGGCAGGGGGGTCCCTAAGGATTGGGTTGAGAAACAGTGCTATAGATAGCCTTCCTACATATTCCAAGTCTTATCCATACCGTGTGGGTTTAACTCTCCATGTATTAATCCTGCTCAGTGTCACCGGGAGGCTGTGCCAGGCAGCACAGGCCATACCCTGGACAGGATGCCAGTCTGCCACAGGGCACATAAATACACATAGTCAGCCTCTATAGCCAATTCACAGAAGCAAATTAGCCTTATGCCGTGTCTACAGACTGTGGGTGGTGAGTCTCGAACCTTCAACTCAGGCGTGGCGAAACGACAAGCGAGCAATAGCCAGCCTGTCCAACGACCAATCCGATTCGTAATTGTTTTTTCCTTCTGCGTGCAAAACTCCGTCTGAACCTTAATACACCCTAAATATAAAAGGTGATATTTTTAGCTTGCTCCATATGTAATTCAGAGCTTTAATTTTGATTTTAATCAAGGACCCGGCAGTCTATTGGCTTGCCTGCAGTCCTTTGACTTTCAAATTAACTCCCCCAATATAAGAAAAGGTACATCCTGATTTCCTATTAACTTTAGCTAATGAATCGGATGTGCGAAGAACAGAAACATTGCATTTCCTCGGGACGCCGCAGTTCGCGCCACGGCTTGTGTAAGCCTTCCGAAATTTAACAGGGTTTATAGGGACGGCGCTTCACGGAAGGATGCCCGCGTGGCAACCTCCGAAATGCGTAAAACCGGGAGTCAGGCTTCATGCGTAAAGCCACCTGATTTAAGACGAGCAAAGGTATGCTTCCTGGGTTTTATGTGTCATATCCATGTAGCACAAAGTACGGTGATGCATGAGCAAAAGGGTGTAAAGGAACAATGCAGAGGAATGGATATTTTACTGTTTTGGGAAATTACGCTTACCCTGTGTCAATTACAGCCCTGATCTACCTCTGTTCTCCGCGCATCAGTAAGTATGAGCTAATGAGATTACCTTTTACATTTAGACATTTAATTAAAGTTATATGGGTTTTCTCGCCAGCTTTTCCCGGGTATCTCACTCCACCAAGCCTTTCCGGAATGTTCCTGTCAGTTTTTAAACAGTGTGGCTGGATCGTTAGATGGTGTCCGTGTTTTCTGTGGCCGTATGTTCTCCATGCCCCCTCTTGGGGCAGCAGAGAGGCTCAGGGATTTATTAAGGTAGGCGCAAGGTTGCCTTCCAGCACATCAGCAAAGGGAGATTACAGATGACTGTTCTCTCACATCATGAAGGTCTGTGGCTTTTGCACGTGGGCTGGAAGATGGGGGTTGGTGACCAAGTTGACCTCTGGAATTTGCATGAAGTCATCCTTTAACTTTCAGTCAATATGGCACAATCAGATAATCACCCAGAAATGACATGATCTGTTAGCAACAAACATCCAGGGTCAAATTAGATGGCAGGGTTGGGATCTTATCCACTGCGGTGTGTTATACAAGCCTGACATGAATAAATGGCACCTGGTCCACAGGTTGGCAGAGATGGGTAGTTCAGGTCCAGAAATGAAAAATCCAGACCAAGATTATGTTTCAACCAAGCGGTTGAGTACTCTGTGACTGCGACTCTTTATACTCTACTGGTCTCTTGAAAGAAAATTGTGGTCTGGATTTTTACTTTCTAGATCTGAACTATTCACTACTGCAAACTTGTGGAACCCCAAAGCTTCTGAAGCAAATGCTCCCAATAAAATAAAAACAGCTTGTAGTCTCAGCAGTGTCTGACATTCCAACACTTCGTTAGAGATCTGGCATCAGGTAGCATTTATCAGGCTAAGGTCTTGAAGAGGGTCCTCCTAGTCAGAAAAGAAAGAAGGGAATAAATGGCTTCCTGTTGTGTGCTCCCCCCTCCCCCCATTAAAAGTGCTCAGATGGCACACAGCTCTGGTGATACATTAAGCTTCGGCAGACAGATGGGAAATCTTAAACAGGAGGTGAGCATCTACTAAATTCATTACGGCCCTGGTCCACGCTCTGCCTGCTCTCGCTGTATACAAGTCTGCTTTTTTTTCTTCCCAACTCGTCATGTTTTCCAATTCCCCTGCTGGAATTCCTTTTGTTCTTTCCCTCTTACTTTTCTGTCCCTCCCTCCCCGGTTTCATCCCATCTCCCAGTACATTGAAGGAGCATGTGACTGACTTTTGTACAGGCCTTTGGTGGCCTGTTTGCCATTAAGGACCCATGGAGCGTGGTGTGTCAGTTAACTGCCCATAACCTGCTGCTCAACTAACACTATGAGCTTTGAGTGGGTCCCTGTCATTGAAGATCAGGGCTCAGCTCGGCTCGGGTCGGGGGGGGGGCAGTCACGTTGGGCAAAGTGGTTTGCAGTTAGAATTTAATTATGTGGGATGTACATGCCACTGCTGATTAATCAATGAATGGGCTGCCAATGATCTCTGAGCACATGGACAGAAGATGACACTCAATCCATTAATTATGTGCAATTTCTCATCAGAGGACAGTTTGACGCCTGGAGGCATCAGTGGGGAACACTTAGGCCTTAAGATTATGTAAAAAATGGGCATTTGTAGCTTTCAGGGCAGTAATTTTATTTATTTGTTCATCTGTTTGTTTATTTATTCATTTGTCTGTTTATTTTGACTAGATGGCTAAATTAAACTTGTGTGTAGCACATAACACAGTGCTATTCTTCCATCCATCCATCCATCCATCCATCCATCTTATCCTAGTCAGGGTCGTGACGGGGCCTGGAGGTGTTATTGAATAATGCAATACATGAATTAAAGTCTCTGTTAATCTCAGGTGGAGCACCTTCTGGAGACAAATCGCAATGGTCCTGGCGCTGAATTGTCAGGTGATGCGGTAAAAACCCCAAACCCCAAACGCCGCCTTATAGCTGACTTGGTACGTCCAACAATCAAACGGTCCCCTTCCCACAGTACTATACTACACTGCTCACCTCAATCCTTCAAGGGCCGGCTGAGTTTCATTAAATGTTAGCAAAACTCTGAGAGCCATAAGCAGAAACCTTGCTGTGCTGTGCACTCCGGTAAGGGGTGATATTCGTTTGCTTCATGCGATCTAATAATTACAGTTTTATGTACCTTTAGATCTCTGCCAATTAAACGGGAGGTGACTCTGCTCCCTTTGAGTGCGGGGAGCAGGTGAGAGAGCGATCAGATCAGCTGCTACGACTCCTGTAGCATGTCAGCCTCCTTCTTGGACGGCGTTCTTTCCACATGCACAGTGGCTGGATGTTAATTTGCAGGCAGGAGCCCCCATCACTTTCTGGATGAGGCAACCGATCTCAGCAAGGGGTTCTGCCATCAGCTTAATTAATCCTGATCCACCCCACCCCCCCCAGCCCCGTACGTCCAGGCTGTATACCTTGAACTGGCCTCAAACAGCGGTGGCCAGATTGAATTTTGAATCCTGAATCAAATCGTAGACTTAATTTGCTCGTGTCCATGGTGACCGGTGAGGTCAAAGTGAGGAGGCGGGGGTTGGGGAGAA
>JAODJW010000100.1:157715-175924 GCA_026777045.1 Hyperopisus bebe
GGGGGGCGGGGGGGGGGAGGGGGGGGGGGGGGGGGGTGGGGAGAGGGGGGGGGGAGTCACACCAGGACTCCTTCACACCGAGAAGGAGCAGAAATGATCACATTGCTGACCCATTACATCCGATTACCGAGAAGAGGATGCCACTATTCCGAGGAAATGAAGTATTAAACGCATTAAAATTAATTTAATGCGGCCAAACCCAATGCATGCTAAATTCGATATATTTCAATTTAAGTTTTGGCTGGCCATCAAACCAAGCACGCCAAGGTTTTTTTTTTTTTCCCCCACAAGTGCATAGATGGGAGCAAAGATGAAGATGGAGAAGAGTCTTAAATGTCAAAAAATGAGAGCAGTGAGCCGGGTATTGATTCCCTTTTTGGGCCAAGGGTACCACTCGCGTCGAGTAATACTGAAGATTAAAGCTCTTTTCAGTGGTCCACTGCTATTGATTCACCAAATACTAATTAGTGGGAAAGTCTTGATTCATGATATCATATAAACAGATCTTTAGGAATGGATTAGCACAGGATACTGAAGTAAGACAGCGGCATGTGAAACACATAAATCTGCAACCTATCCATCTTCCATTCATGTATCTAGTACAGGGGAGTGGTGATCTATGAATAAATATTAATATAAATACTGTGCATCAAGAATAAGATTCACATCCGCCGTTGCTGTCCTCATCTGTCTGATTTTTGAAGCCTTGACAGTCCCACATAGGTGGGCGTGGTCATTGATGAGCTGGTCTGAATGACAGATCAATGACAGGTATGACGTTGCCATCACCCTGCAATCTGAGCCCTAATCGTAGATAGCTAGAGCATCTGTTGTAGCTGGCTGGAGTACCTACTTAGCAGCTGGTACTGAGGAGCTTTTTGTATGAGTAGTCTTCTATAACCCTATCTGAGGTTGATTCGTATTAAAAAAAGTCCCCTTATCTTGGTTAAAAGGAGCTGATGCTTCCTTCTGAAACTGCTGGCAGCAGAGTACGGCTCCGTATCGTGTCAAACTTTCATTTTGCCGCGAGAATTCTTGCTGCTTTAGACGCCACCGTCATGCGACACGAGCGGCATTTTCAGATTTGAATAATGCCCATCGCCATATTATTTGTTTTCCTGAGCCTCCGGTAGAACATAAGAATTCCGTATCCGGGGGCTTCGGGAGGAATGATTCACGGCAACAAGAGAAGCGATTCTCTGCGACAAGGGGGCTGATTCACGGCAACAAGAGGGCTGATTTGCGTCTGAAGGCACGGCTGCTGAGGACGGGTTGAGGCGGCGATGTCTCGCTTTAGAACTCCGAACGATGAATGTAGGGGTACCGAGTCAGTAACTACTCAAAAAACAAAATTCTGTACATCTCATACAAAGTTAATGCACAATCCTCTTGAAATCAAATTGCCAAAGAGACATCTGTCTCAGGTTATCTGAATCTCTGCATCCGGTATCACTTTCAGTAACAAAATTGCTGATATATATACTTTTTTAAAATAAAAAAATAAGCTCCTATGATACCTTCTCGATAGCATCAGGAGCCATTAGCCAGAGATCCGGAGAGCTAATCTGTGTCTGATGGGAATGTCGGCTTTTAAGGTCTGCTGCGGGGTGCCAGAGTTGATTTTTTTTTTTCGTTTCCTGGGGACAGGAACAGATCTTGCAACCTACCCAACAGAACACATAAAAGACTTAGCTGAACAGGTTTTCCCTCTGAGACCGATTACTTTCCAGGTGGGGTACTGGGGGGGTCTTTGGGGAGGTCTTTGGGAATGGTCATGAGCACAGGTTCGAAGGTTGGAGTCCAGGTGGTGAACAATGGAAGGAATCTTCCGTGTGTAACATTTTACAACTTAACCTCCTCAAATGATAGTTCAAGGTGGATTATAGCACATTATTATAAGGAAGACACTGATTTTCAATTTAAATGTAAATCAGGCCCCCTTTTTTTCGATTATTACAACGCTATGGAACTTCCGGGGAAATGTAATGGGCCACAAACTTTGAGAGATTCCCTCAAAATTAAGAAGTGTCTCCAAAAGGCTGCAAAGGGAGCGAACGTAACACATTCAGCCACCACGTTTCAGAACGGGGGAGACAATTAAATTCAGGCATAATGAGGCAGTGTGATGCGTTTCCTCTTTCAGTTAAATAAAGCTTTGGAAATACCTAATTACAGTATCCATTTATGTGCACAGGCATTTAAAATATGTTGATGAATATATTGATATCTGACATTTTCATTTCCTACTGAAGCTTTTAAGAGGCTGTTCAAAGGTAAAACGGCCATAAAGGGACACAAACCTTCAGCTATAATGTAGCCCTATTTTTAAAACTACTATCTGCCGCTTAAATATTGAAATATTTTTATTGTTTTCACTCATCTGAACCTTAGGAAAGCCTTGGTAAACTTTCTGGTGCGATGCATGGCAGTTTTTTCCCCCCATATTAAACTGGCTAACTGTAAAGACAGTTATTTTTTTCTTTTTCTTTCTTCGGCTGCTGTATATCCACCCACAGTACTGAGGATTCGCTTAACAGTTTTAAGACTGGCCAGAGCTTAGTGTTGCCAGTCATCCGGCAGAGTTGAAAACGTGGTGCTTACGGTTTGGCCCCCGTTCCCTCTGAAAACGGCACCGGTGAAATACAGGACGTTTCAGTGCAGGGAGGGCATGGATGGAGAGCACTGGTGTTACCAGGATGACATCGGCGGAGGGGGGGCGTTGGCAGTCAAACTGAGTAGCACAGTGTTTTTTTTTTTTTCCATCTGAGGGCTTTTTTAGCATCTCTGGTTGATTACTTTTGTGGGGGCGCAGGCGCTGACGCTGATAACTGGACCGGTGGCGTACAAAGAAAGCTTATCTGGTCGGGATGCGTCGGCTGGTGACTGTACCGCCCACATCCGCTGTGGCGGGGGAGAGAGCTTGATGACGGCGTGTCGATATGCCGCCACGCAGCCGCGGATCACAGGGGAAAGCGCATTGCGCTTGCGCTCCCGCTACACGAGGGAGGACGCCAGCTAGGCCTCGTCAGGGTGCACGCTGACAGGCTGAGGGGGGAAAAAATAAACTTTCGGCAGGCATCTGGGAGGAGAATAAAATAAAAAGCAGGATGAAATGTCAGTGGAGTCTCACGTCCGCACAGATTTCCAGACGCTGTGTTTACGCTTAGGTGAGAGGCGACGCCTCAGAGAGCGAGCCCCCTATCTGCGAGGGGCATCGCCATGGCGACACAATAGCGGGATAAAACGCGCTTGATCTGTGGCTGCTGTCTCGTCTCTGTTAGCCCCCCCTCCCGGCAACAGAGTACAAGAAAGTCAGAACATCAGAGGGTAAGCAAGCGACACAGCAGTGTCCGAAATGTCATCCGGGCAAGAGACATTTTTTCATTTTTTTTTTTAACCACACGCAAAGGCTGACCAGATACAGTTTGAAAGAGCATGAAAAGGCAGATGATGTGTATGTGGGAGGGATAGGGGGTTCGGGGGGGGGGGGTGTATGTTCATTAGGGCACTTTTTTTTGTTTCCTTCATTCTGTTTGGAAAGTGTTACGTTTCTTCCTAATATTGCATGGAAAATGGCTTATATTTTGGGAGGAAGGAAATGCAGGACCGCTCTATCCATAAGGACAGGGATCCCGAGCCCTTTGGCCCATGGTAAATCCCGGAGATGTTAATGACCTGTCTGGTCCCCTGCAGCCGCTGGCGATCTGATTATTAGCAGCGGGCAGAATGGCGAGGCTAATTGAAGTGTCACTCATTGCAGGGGGGAGTCGTGCTCCTTTCGCTCGTCGCCGGGAGAGAAAATCGCCGGCGTGGGTTAGGAGTCGGCCGAGCTCGCGCTTCTCAAGTTGCCGAGATGGTTGCAGATTATGTTCAGCAGATGCTCAATTATGGAAACGGAAAGAACGTAATAGGAACTCCCAGATAAGGACAATGATGGAGAGCGAGGACGAGAGGGGGAGAGTGAAGAAATTGTATTTAGAAGATTATAAAGGTTTGAGAAATAAGCAAAAAAAAAAAACAGCACAATATGCAATTTGTTCAAAATCTGCAGACATAAGAAACTGATCTCTTCAATGGCCGATGGAATGTTTTCATTGCTTTTCTTGCTGCGTAGATGTTTTACAGTGAGAGGAATGCTTTCTTTTTTCTTTAATCAAATAAAGCCTGCGTTTCGTTAACAATAACAATGGCCTGTTTATGGATGGAGCCATCAGACAAATAAGCTGTCGGAGGTCACGCAGACAGTGGCGAAAGACACAAATCTCAGCAATCAAAAGCAAATTTAACACGGCACATTTTCAAATACTGTATTCTTTGGAGGAAAATATACAAAAAATAACGTTGCCGAATTTCTAGTGCATTATACTGAAATAGTCTTTGTTTATTTTTGCTTTTTTTTGATCTCAGATTCACTCACAGAAAGCTCCTCTACAGTGGTGCTTTAAAGCTAGCTAATAAAATCAGTCCTATATTCTTACAGCCATCTGACACGAGCGAAAGTGGCATCTGTGAGTGTAATCACGCTGTTCTTGCTGTTTATTGCATTTCTAGGGTCAGCAGTGTGAGGTGACTTAGGCCCTCGTAACCTGTCATTTGCCCAGTCTCCCCTTCCTTGGACAGGTACTGATGAGGTCTTCCATCTGAGGGCAGCCTCTCGCCGCTGACCATTAATCAGACGCATCCCAGAGCGCCCCAGCCCCGTCATGCTCCTACAGACTGACCCAGATGAAGCACCCATTAACCCGACAAGCCCCATAATCCCCATGGGTTACCATTGCAGCAGCTACTAGTAACGTGCATCTTTGTGGGTGAGTGCCGCTTACATTAGGCCACGCCCATAACAAGAGAGACCAATCAGGATCGATTTCAAAGTATCTGTCAGAGCTGTAGTTTTAGTCATGTTCATTGTACCAAATGTCTTCCTGGAAGGGGGCAATTTTCCATTCATTTTTTTTCACTTTAAGATAAGGTAAGATAACGCAAGAGAAAAGTTGATCCTGGGTAAAACTCATGTGAATGTAGCAGCAAGAATGCACACAAACAAACATATAGTCTAAAACAAGACCAAGTGAAAAGACAGTACTTATAGTGTATATGAATAAACATTTTTTTTATAAATAAAAACACATATAAACTTTTTAAAATAGTTTTTAAGTACACAATACAAATGAACAAACAGAATATACAAGAAATAGTTTTAATAAATTAACTAAAGCACAATAAAAATATTCTTAGAGATTTGGAGTAATGTGTAACTGGAGATGCAAGGAAATGTAAAATACAACTAAAATCATCACATACAGTAAAAGCACCTGAACTATTAGATTCACTAGAGGAATTTTGGGTTACCGTGAAATAAATAATATCCTGGATATTGCCTCTTTGCAACAAGGAATGGCACAGTAGCCATTTTTATAGAAAAAATAAAACACATTTTAATTCCGCTGGACAACTTCAGGGGAAATATGCAGACGGCCCCTAATAGGATTGCTCACACCTGACTCAGGAGGGAGCATTGTCCTTCACACAAGAAAGAGAGCTCACTCTTTGAAAAGGAGATTAACATAAAAACCAACAAAAATGATAACCAGAGCTTCTCCACAAAGCATAAGAAAGAAAGACTGAAGGCAGGAAGTGTTTTCTTTAAAGTCATATGCCATATACCTGTATTTTTAGCATGAGCAACTAGGTAGTGGAAAAGTAAAATAGCCATTAGCACTTGTATGTTTGGCCAGTGAAGTTGGAGTTTTTGTATAACTGCTAATTTCTGCTGAGAGAAGCATGTTGCATTAAAAATAGCATAGACTTCCATGATTATAATGGTGAGGCCGTTAGCAGTCGTAGAGAGTAAACAGTGCAAAGGTCAGAATGACCTGGGCAGGTGAATAGTGACCTTTAACTGGTCACCATAGTGTTGTGGTCACTGAGAACAGTGTCCTGCTCAACCCATTAGGCACACAGACGGCCATCTATGGTGCATATTTTGAGTAAGTGCAGAGCTGGCAAGCCAACTTCACTACATCTCAGACAGGGGGCGCCGTTGGGGAACCTTGTCTAGGACAAAAATGGCCAGGCTCCTTATGGTTCGAGGGGTGATACACGACCCCATTTCTGAGCTGAAGGAGTCCAAATTGGTCAGGTTAAACTGGGCTCTCTTTAGGAAATGCATATGTGAAGATTAAATGACCATCAAACCCTTCCAACATATGAAAGTCATCAACCCCCATTGGAAGCATGATGCTGTTAACCTCTGGGGCATTAGTCACAAAGAGTGTGCCATCTTTCCTCATCTTGAATATTTCATAGGTCCTTTGTGGTACAGTAATAGCCTGAATGCCCTGCTCTGCCCCGATTGACCTATGCAGATCTATACGCTCCTCCCGATGCAGATCGGTTAGTCGAAAATTACATTCTGAATATTACTCTTTGCTTAATTTTAAGCATTACACGGAATGTTGAAAACCGCATTGCGTCCACGTAGAGAAACCGGCGAGTGGTGTTGCAACAGGGACACTACAATAAGGTAGGTTCATTTCCATTCAATCATTTCCCAAGTGAGCCAAAGGCCTGTTTCGGGAAGTAGAAGGGCAGGAAACAGGGTAATTCCTGAGCGAGGGACCCGTCCATTGTCAGGCACTCAGATGCAATAACACACGGAAAGTGAGTCAGAGGCCCTGGTTCTCCTGAATAACAGCACAAACCCCAATAGCTGGAGATAGAAGTATGTAGAAACAGGCAAAGGGAGGGCCGAATTCAAACCCAGAACCCTGAGAGTGTCAGAGCACAATGTTACCCAGCAAGCAAATTAACATTATACAGATCAAAGGGGAAAAAAGCAATCGCATCTATTGCAACTTAAATAAATTTACTGTTAAACAACCATCTCTGACTGATTCTGTTTTGAGGAGAATCGTTTTATGTGTTTCCATAGCCTGTGTCTTTATAGAAAATGCAAATACTGTATGCTAATGCACTACATTAGTTGCCAGGCTAACATAAAACAGTCTTGAAAGGGTGGCTTTGGCTGCTGTTTAAGAAATGGGGCCTTTTGAAACAGTGATTCCTTTATAATATAGGTGGTCTTAAAAAAAGAATGAAACACAATCAATGGCCAGTTTATTAGGCACACCTGCTTGCTCTTGCAAACAGCCAATCACGGGGCTGCATTCAGCACACAGAGAGAGTCACAAGGTTCATTTACTGTTTCATTACAGTGACTTGGCACCAGACGTGTTGCTTCTGATGTTTCAGAAACAGCCACCTGCCTGGGATTTTGACACAGTACAGGGTCTTAGAGTTTACAGAGGATAGTATGAGGGGGAAAAAAAACACCCACTCAATGTGAATTTCTGTCTCCAAAAATAGTTTGCTAATGAAAGTGCTTAAAGGAGAAAGGCCTAACTTTCGGAAGCTAACAGGAAACATGAAAGCAACAGTTCAGTAGAACAACAGTGTGCAGAATGGCTTCACTGAAAAGACAACTTCGACGCAGTTCTGGAAGGAAAAGTGGGTCCTACCCTGTCCTAGCTAGATGTATCTAATAAAGTGGCCATTGAGTGTACATTAATAAATTATTAGGTCATTTAAACATGGGATGGACAGAGACCTACTTGTACTGTTGCAGATTTATTGCAAGTAAGGTTTAGCCTAAAGGCTATTGAGACATATTCACATTTTGCATTGCATTATATGCAGTAATCACCAGTAGACACCAGTGACAGTCATTAAATCCAGTGTAGAGCTCATTGTTTAAGCTCATTAAGTACGATGCAGAAAGCAAAATGTAAATGAGACTCATTTAACCCCAGAAGTCAGAAAAGGAAATCAATAAAGACAATGTTTTTTTAAATTTTTTTTGAGAAATAGCAAACCACTAATTTGTTGTTGAAAATGTGGTGGAAAATATTTTAAAAGCCAGACAAAAATCATTGCATACTGTTACAATTGCTGGCTGAACTAACTGTCTAGATAAGTGTACTACACATGACTGACACCAGTCATAGGTTAATATTTTCACAAAATATACCACAAAGTGGATTTGTCAAAGCCTCAGTACTCCGACACCAAATTTAATTAATTAATGAGTTACATTGTTGATAAATTGTGTCTTCACAGCACATCAAACATGTGATTCACCCAATCTAATTATCCCAGCTTTGTGTCAAGAAAAGTCAAACTTACCACAACAAATAATGTGTCAAATATTATTATGAAGACTGGTGAAAAGTCAAATATTATTCTACCATCCACGTAAATACAAGGATGTATTTACGTAAAATACTGTTTACAAAAAAGGTGGGATGCTGTGTAGAACACACATAAAAACAGAATACAATGATTTGCAAATCATATAAACCCATATTTAATTGAAAATGGAGAAAATCACATGTTGATATATACAGATCTTGAAGCAACATTAGCTGCCATACATGCAATGTTTTTTTCCGAGAAGGCCTTGTTTATTTCAGCAAGACAGTGCCAAACCGCATTCTGTGCGTATTACAACCGCATGGCTCCGCAGTAGAAGAGTCCAGGTGCTATACTGGCCTGCCTGCAGTCCAGACCTGTCACCCACTGAAAACATTTGGCACATCATGAAATGAAAAATATGACAAAGGAAACCCTGAACTGTTAAGGAGTTGAAAAACTATATCAGGCAAGAATGGGACAACATTTCACTTTCAAAACTCCACAGTTCCCAAACGTTTACAGAGTGCTGTTAAAAGAAGTGGTGATGCAACACAGTGGTAAACATGCCCGGTCCTAACTTTTCTGAAACATGTTGCTGGCATCAAATTCAAATTATGCATATATTTGTCATAAAAAAATAAAAATTCTCAGTTTCAACATTTGATATGTTGTCTTTGTTCTATTTTTAATTAAACATGGGTTTATGTGATTTGTAAATCATTGCTTTCTGCTTTTACTTATATTTTACATGGAGTTCCAACTACCTGTATGTATATATACTGTTTATGTTTGGTGTATACACTGTTGTTGGATGTTTTCCTTTTACCAAGTAATTTATATTGTGCTTTCATCTTGGCTGTATGTTTCAGCTGGCTGTTCTGTTCCACTCCATTAGATTAAATTTTGTTACACTGACGTAACTGGAATGTTTGAAAAAGACACATTTTTCAAGAGTAGGTATCTGAAGGTGAACAGTGGGCGACTGGGGAGGGCTTATGGGTAGAGGCGAGGCGTTCATCTGTGGCTTACTGACTTCTCCACTTTGCATTTTCAATTGGGACCAGTGGCAAAATTGCCCTTAACGGAATATTAATGTATGCTAATGGTGCACTGAATCAGCATAATTTACGGTAGTTTTCTTTGATGTCAAACGGCACAAACATCAGCGTTTTTTTGGCTCAAATTTCATGTGTTTTCACAGAAAGGCCAAAAAATGTTAATGTATCATATTTATTTGTATATTTATTTCTAAACATCTATCTATCTATCTATCTATCTATCTATCCATCCATCCATCCATCCATCCATCCATCCATCCATCCATGCCTGCCTGCCTGTGCATTTGCAGAGAGGCATTATAATCAATCAGTTCCCTTTTCTCACTCCCGCATGTGATGTTTTGGTTTTATTCTGATATAGTATCTGACTGTATGCAGAGGGTTTGTACTAAAGCCTCACAGATCATGTATCATGTGTTACTGCAAGTCAACCTTAAGTGTATTACATAGGGCCTAGAGGATGAGAAAAGGCACAGCAGGAAACGTAGCCTGAGTTATTGGCGTGGTTTGGTGTCCTTTGCAGATGGTGCTAATGTAGGAAACTAGTTCTCTCTCTCTCTCTCTCTCTATCTGTCTCTTCTTCGGGGTTCTGCCTAGTGTGATATGGAACCCATATTGTAAATGATCTATGTATCATCTATCTATCTATCTATCTATCTATCCATCCATCCATCCATCCATCCATCCATCCATCCATCCATCCTCTATAGCTGCTTGTCTTGCATAGGGTCACAGGGGTCTGGAGCTTGTCCCTGAAGCTACGGGCGAGGAATAACTCGGGATGGGGTACCAACCCGATGCAAGGGACATGAAAATGATAATAATAATAATAATAATAATAATAATAATAATAATAATAATAATAATAATAATGGTGCGTTATTATTAGTATAGACACATTTGACTGATTATGGTCTGTAGGCTGAATCTTCCTGTCATACTTAACATACCTGTGATGGAAGGAGCGACAGCTTCTGCTACCGTATGTTAAATCTCCATGTTAAACAATTCAGACACAATGCAAAAAAAAGAGTCCTTTGCGTTCCCATGTGGGCGGACCCACCAGAATCCATGGGAGTGGAGTCTTATCCAAACTGCGGCTCTTTTCACGTTGAGAAAGGGCTCTTACAGCGGCCTGAAAGCCAGGAGAATGTCCCTCCCAGGAACTTTACATTCAGACCCAGCACTCTAAGTGGTTCCCACAAGTCTGACGCTACACTCCGGGCTTCTGGATTTTTTTCCTTTTGTGATTAAATGAGATGACAGTCCTGCAGTTTTACATAAGCCGCGGATGACTTGACAACAAAAACATTTCCCGTATGAAGCGAGAGCTGGCGATCCGCACATCTTCTAATCTTTTATCAGACTCTTTTATCAGAAATTAGATCTTTTGTGATTTTATAATGTTTTTTATTCATTTTAAACCTCAGCTCTCTGTTTTTTTTTTTTTAAATGAAATCCAGACGCCGTTCTACCCCCATGGCTATTGTGAGTGTGTGGAAGGCAGCTGGGTGGTGCGCACACTTATTCTTTGCCTTAGACCCCCCCCCCCCGCGCAAAACACAGACCCCCCCACACAGCGACACGTAGTGTGCTGAGCACTGCTTCTGGCCCAGCAATGTTCCCCAGATGGGCTGAGACTGAAAGTTCCAGGTGGAATAAACCGACTTGCCACTTCATGTTACCTTCAACAACATCATTGCTGCCTGTCATCTTCTTGGGGGGGGGGGACCTCAACAAGTGGGAATAGAACCTTGCCTCTTCTTTTCATGGGGGGGGGGGGGTGTGTAATTACACCCAAATGAGACCAAATCTCTGAATTATGCCATCTGGTGATTAGAATTAAATCCTTTTGGGAATAATAATAATAAATAATAATAATCTGTCCATCCATTTTCTATACCTGCTTGTCTTATGCATGGTCACAATGGAGGCCAATCCCAGAAGCAATGGCTGTATCATGAAGCAAAACAAAGATAAACTCCATTTAAACTGGGGTACCTCAAATCCCATAAGTTATCCAGCTAAGCAAGAAGTCCTGCTTCATGATACAGGTCCCCTGCAATGCAGCCATTGCTTCTGGGTTATGTTCCAGACTCCTGTGACCCTGCATAGGACAAGCAGCTATAGAATATTTATGCAGAGATTATTATTATTGTTATTATTATTATTAATAATAATAATAAGAAGAAGAAGAAGAAGAACAATTCATGTGTATATATGAAGTTTGCATGTTCTTCCTGTGTTTGTGCAGGATTCCTTCAGGCGTTCCAGTTTCCTCCCACAGCCCAGAAATACGTAAACATGCACAGTATGTTAGCCCTGTGATTGACTCTCCAGAGCTGTGATTGACTATTTAGCATCTAGCTTCATCGTCCATTTTTCCTATATTGATGCTTGGTTTGTTGTGGGTAATTTTTAAGCCTACAAGTTCGAAAGGTCACCTTGGAGCCCACCTTAATTAATTAAATCAGTGGGCAAGGCCAGCATGTTACAAAGCACCTTGATATGAAGGCATGAGGAAAGGCTGCATAAAGGAGATTTATGGGTAAATACTCCATGAGGCTGCTCCCGCGATGCTGTCGCCTCTGGAACAAGACTAACCCACAAAGACCTTCTGTCTGAATGTTCCCTGAGTTACAGACAAACACATATTTGAAGCGTTTTAAGTTACCAGTAACGTGTCATAAAAAGGTATTGCACCGAACATAGTAATGGTATCTATTTAATGCTTTTTTCAGCTAGATATGGCAGTAAAAAGTAGTATTTCCTTAATGAATGAAGGGGTCTGCTTAATAATAACTTTATTGCATGATTTTCGTTGTTTCAAAATAATCAATGAAACCCCACAAGTGCAGTGCTTCTTGTTATTGAGATATCCGATATTGAAGATAAATAGTACTATTTTGCATGGCTGAGAATACATGTTCTCACCTTTGAGTCCCCTTGAAGTGTCATCAATTGAGCAGTCATTTTATTAAGCAGTCCTTAAGTGGAATTTATTTCAAAATCAGGCAAGGCTAACACACTGACAGCCTTGGAAAACACACAGTCCTGTGTCCCCATCAGTTAAAGATCAGCTCTCAACCAAAATAAAATCTGTAAAAGCTATCTAGATTTAGTTTATTAGTTTTTCATTAAATATTGATTCCTGCCAGATCGGACAGTCTACTGGAGGTTCCTGTCTGAAATCCACAGTAATATAATCATTGATTGTCAGAATCTACATATACCCAAGGCTGTGGATTACAGTCGGCAATTAAACCTTCTAGCTGTAAAACTAAAACAAACAATCAAACAAACAAACAAACTATAAATTCTCCTATTCCCCCAGTATGTGGATGCATGGTCCTCTTCTGCTTTCTCTTTGCGGGCAATTCCATTTCAGGCCAAAAAAAAATTCTAATCATCACATCTCCATCTTCGCAGCTTGTCACGATTCCTAACATCATGCCTGTGCTGATTTCACAAAGCCCTTTCAAGAAGAACATTAATCCATCCAATCCTCTCCATCCTTCAGAGCACAGGGCATGAATAAAGCCATAGTCTGGATAGGCTGCCAATGTTTTTTGAGGCAAAACACACGCACGCAGCTGCAAAGAGCTTTCAGAGTTAATGGTTGGCTTGAATAGCATGTCTTTGGATTGTGGGAGGAACATGAAGGACTGGAGTTAAGCCTCAAAAACTCACGTAGTGAGGCCTTGAACCGAGTCACACATGTTACAGACAGAACCCAGGAATCCATAAATAATCTGCTGCAGTGTGCTGACTGCGTGTGGTCACCCTGTGTGAGAGCACAAGAGCTGGACCTTACAGTCCCATATCTCCTCAATTATCCCGTAAAAGCGAATCATGGAGTAAACGCACCTGAGAGCTGAATATGACTCTGAATCTGACTGCCATCTTCCTCAGAGACTGATGCAGCCCACATTAGTTATGAAGTCGGACAGAGTCAGAGTCAGCAGTAATGCTCCAGTGCTGTACCATAATGCTCTGAAACACTGCTCTTTCCCACTACTGCTTATGTAGTATTGATTGCAGGTAGTGTAGGGTTTTAAACGGTGTGGAGGAGAATGCCAGGCATCGAGCCAGGAAAGAACAGTCTGGCTTTTGCCCTCAAGGTCTGCCGCGCCTGTCTGTATAGCCCGCTGTGCCCCCCGTCCGATCAAAACGGAGCTCGGCCATCCTCGGCATCGCGGCTCACCCTTCCCCGAGCGCAATCTCCCGTCTCTGAGCTCAAGCACGGCGTCTGAAGCTCGGAAAGGCTGGTAGCAGACCGGGGGCGGCAGCGGGATTAGGGAGGAGCTGAAGAGCGAAGGCTGCCGAACACCCCCCCCGGTGGAGGAAACCAGTGAGCGAGTAAGAGAGAGAGAGAGAGGAGGAGGAGAGAGAAGGAGGGGAGAGCGCGAGGGGACGGCCAATGCTCCAATATTGAGAATGGAGCAGTGGTGAGGCACACACACAGACAGAGAGGGAGAAGGAGAGAGCTCGCATCAACAGGAGGAGTCAAGAGGAGAGATCGGCCCGGTAACTGAGAGGGACGAAAAAGTGCTTTAGACTGTGGGAGAAGGAAAAAGTAAGACAGGAGCGAGGAGAGGGAACCAGCAGTGGCTGTATTACCCGGGAGGCATCAGATAATCCAGAACTGTCATTTAAAAGCAGGCAGACTTCGAGAAGCAATCCCACCCTCCTGCAAAGAGAAGACTTCCTCTGTCACCTCCCTCCGGGCCATGGCCCCTTGGCTCTTTTTGTTCTTCTGCTTTGTGGGACATGGTAAGTGAACGGGGGGGTATCCAAGAGGCACTCTTTTGTGTATCTGTGTCATGTGCACATACCAGACAGAGGGTAAGAATCTTAACAGCAAGTTTTGTCGATTGTTCGCCGTCTGCCACAGACGCATGCATGCTGAGTTCAGCTCGGAGATGGGAGAGCTCTGATGAAGCGCAAACTGTACGCGGAGTGTCAGATATCACTTGCCTTTTGGGGGGGGGGGGGGGATATGGATGTAAACAGAGCTGTGGGGGATTTGTGAAAATGGATTTTGATGAGTAGCATTAATTCCCATGTTTGCTGTTATAAGCGTTATTTTTGCCGTGTATCCACATGTCTGCCAGGCAGCTGGAATCTGTGCCCAGTGATACAGACACTTTGGCAAGTAACGAGTCTTCTTAAGCGACTTAGCGGATGGTGATTCTGTGAGCAATGGCCACTTAAGTATGTGTCATGTAACAAGAACACTGTAGCAGGCAGGATCAGTCCTGACGAATTAGTTGCCGTTTTTTTCACAAATGTTTCAGGTATATTCCCTTCAGACAGAAAGAGGAGAGGGGACTTTCCCCTTTTTGTCCACCAGGTGGTTGTCTTTAGAAAATGATCAAACTGCAGAAACACGGTCTGAAAAGTAACAGAACTTTATCCTCGAGGCAGTCCGTCTACGGTGCGGTGAAGCAAGATGAGGTCCGGGTCTTTTTTCTCGGCCCGTAAATGTGTCTGCGTTCCTCCCGACGACGGTTTTTCGCCATTTACCGTGTTGTTTTGGCAGAGTCTGCGTGTTTGTGCCCGCGTGCGTGTGCACGTGTGTCTGTCTGTGAATCTTAATCCCTGCCGTTTCATCCGTAACAAAGGGTGAAAATCGAGTCTTTTTCGTTTCTGTCACATGGCCTGCCACTTTTGAGTGCTGTGAAATTGAAAATGTTTCACCCCCCCTCCCCATCCCCCATCCAAGTGCGTGTCTTTACAGGCTCTTGTCTTTTCTCCTGTGGCACATGTCGCACACTACCCCCTCCACATTTCTTTACAGAATGTCGTGATCAAGGAAGCTCCACAATCCGATTGCACCCATAATGGTCTGCATATTCCTCATTTAATCCCTCGGTCTGAGTTGGCAGCCCACTAATCTGAGTGCACCCAAAAGCAAACAGACACGAACACGAGCACCTCTGTGGTAATAAAGCTTTTAATATTGCTCACAGCAGCAGTTCCAAGAGCAGCAGGTCAAGTCTTGAAATGTTCTCTGCTTTATTATCTGTCTTTATAGCTGTGTGTGCGTGTGTTGTGGACTCCTTCTTTTGTTCACTTAAATTGGTCATATGATTTTGTTCCCAACTGCTCCCGAAAGACATTCTTCCCAGAGAACTTATTGCTTCAGATCAAGGGTTGAGGACCATGAACTTAATCTGCTCTCTTTTCCCATATGGTTGCATCATTTAGATGGTCAGTTTTACAGTATATTGCCCCTAAAGGTTCATGGCAGAATGTTGTAGGTACATAAGAATCCGGCAAAGGATATTATTAATAAAGAAAAACTTTATTGTAATATTTGAATTAGGAATTTCTTATAATACTAGACAGAAAATGAAATATAAAAATTCTCAGAGAGATTGTTCATTTAAAATAAATATACCGTAAGGAAATAAAATTTTATTATAAGATTAGACATATGCATATAGATACGTGGCTGTTAGGCTGTTAGTAAACTGAGGCAATTCCTGTTTTCTGTGTCACTTTGTCGAACCTGTTCACACTGCTTTGCTGGGTACAGTGTCATTTTGATGTCTGACACTAGCAGTGTTCCAGCACATTAGGATAAAGGACTCCCCCCATTTCATTAGGCGATACGTGTTTACGAATAAACGCTGGCGCTAATGACATGTTTCTGCGCGCCTTGCGACTTTGCGACTTCGCATGCCGCAGAAGCACTCGCGCGTACCCACCGCCACAGCGTGCTTCGAAAGGGTTGCATCCGGGGGTATGTAACTGTCATCCTAGTGTGAATAAACACACTCCCCGCTCCGTCGCTGCTGTCACTTCAGGGAGAGCCACTTAAATACAGTAGATGCCCCCCCATATTGAGGGCAAAATCCAGCTTGCTTTAAAATGAAATTTATTAAGTTAGTACCATAATATAAGATAATATAAGCAGTGGCAGGCAGCACACGCTAACAGCAGCTCCTGCTAGGTTTTACCGGTCCCTGGGGTGCGTTCCCCCATAGCTAATTCTTGTTTTACAAATTATCTCTATGTTTATGTCATCGCTGGTGTCGGAACAGGCGGCAGGAAATGGCGACGGGAAAACAAATAGGAGGCACGGAGGAGAGCGCGCTGCTTTCGAACCCTTCGGACAAAGGCAGCTTAGCACATGTCACCTCTTGGAGAGGCTTTTCTGTGTCTCATCAGAAGCGCCGGACCGGCCATGTGTAGCATGTAGGGCAACAACAGTGCCGGGCTCGGGGCACCCCCGGCGTCCGATTGGCTGAGGCATAGGTCACAGGGGTGGGGTTGTTTGACCTTACTGTGCAGTGAGCCGTAACAGCGTTATGCAGGCCAGGTAAGAGGCTTCTCTTTGTGATTGCTGACTGGCTGAAATGCTTAAAAGTAACAGAGCAGCACTCAGACACCTAACACAATGCATCCAAGATTCATGTACGGGCATTTTCGATTGACGCGTATTACCTTTGGACTGCGAAAAGTTCCAACGCATTACGGGGATCATAGCTTTAATGAGTGGAACGTGGTGGAGAATTAACAAGTCATTTTTCCTTGGCACTGGGTGGCTTTTTGCCATGCATGTTACACACATGACTCACGAGGGGCAGCATAGCACATCAGCGGCTGCGCTCTCTCTCCCTCTCTCTCTCTTCCCCTCTGCATCTAACCTCCACCTCTCCCTCTTGCTCCCTCGCTCACAGTCAGCTCGAGTCCCCGAAGTGCTAAGTCACCAACCTCTCACCGAGCTGAACCGTTCCGAAACACCACAAACTGGGTTGTTTTACTGCCTAAACGTTAATTTAACTTTTTCTGTCATTTGCCACCAGATTATTGCTAAAGACTCATTATTCTAGCTACTGGGGCTCTAACCATACATATTTGTGCATTCACGTTATCAAAATATCAGAAGAATGCTATGGTTAGTCATATGGATTTGTGCACAGAGTAAAACTATGCTGAAATATTCAAATCACAAAATCATCCCATATATAAAACATATGCTGTTTTTGTTACACCCTTGGCATCAGACAGAGGACTGTGTATTTGTCAGTTACACAGATGTAACTGTAACGATTTACATATGCACCGCCTGATTTTATCATTAATGAATTAAAGCGACAATAATCCTATAACATTGCTTTGCTTTTGCTTTTCTTTACTGCCGAGATGCATACTGACAAAAAGACACGTTGATTTGAATGCATTGGTTTCTGTGTTCTTGTCTGGGCAGATGGTTTTTCTTCCCTGAATTACTTCCTAAAGCAGGGGTGGGCAATCTTAACCACAAAGGGTCGCTGTGTATGTGGGTTTTGGCTGCAACTTCCTAATCAGATTACTAATTAGAGGACTGATCGGCTGAAGAGTCGTCACACCTGAGTTTGGACAACTGACCTAAAGGTTACCCCAAAAACCCGCATCCACACTGGCCCTTTGCAGATAAGACTGACCACCCCTGGCTTAGACGGATGGATCTGTAAAACAGATGGTTTTGAGTCTTCAGGCTGCATGGTGAGAGACAGAAAATGGTACCGATTGCCTGTTTGTACTAATACTAAAATGCATAAATTCATTAGCCCCCCGCAGATATCCTTCCTTCTACTGCACTGTAGCTTATCTTCTTGGATATTTCTAGAATGGTTACTTTACTCTGCTTCCTAACCTGTAATTTATTCTTCTTTACTCCATCGTTTGGTACACCGACACGTGTTTGCTGAGTCAAATAACATCATCTAACGACAAGAATGACAAATGCCAAGGGGGGTCCCAACATTTCGCGATCTGGGTATGCGTGAGGCTTGCTTTTAGGTGCTAGGTAAGCCAGTGCAGGTGCTTTGTTCCAGCACTTTAAGCTTGGCACACAGCAGTCGTTCTTAACAATTCTAAAAAAAACACAAGGCACTGTTAACCCTCCTTAGCCTTGAACCCCAATATTACTGCTGTTAAGTACCCTAGAAAGACCCCCCCCCCCTCTAC
>JAODJW010000100.1:176282-188459 GCA_026777045.1 Hyperopisus bebe
ACACCCCCCCCCCCCCAGCTTGAGTTGTAAGGCTGGAACCGCATCAGGCTGCTTCTGCCTGACAGATTATGGCGAGGATTAATGGTCTCTAAATTGCTGCCTAATGCACGCGAGACAACAGTGATGATAAGGCCCCACCTAGCCAGACATACATGCTCCCCGTGGAGAATCTGAATTATGAGTCTGAGACTCTTCCCTGGGCTTCAGTGGGACTCGGGGATATGCAGTTTAGACAGATGTCACTGTATCACCGTGTTCTGACCTCGTAATCACTGTCCGTCATCCTTCAAAATGGCCACCGTTCTCGTTCATCTGTAACATGATACTCAACCTGCAAATACCACAAATCCTAAGGCACTTTATCCTATACTTTTTATACATTCTCCTCCATAATTTATAAACGACGTTAGTTTTTGTGTAATATTTATACCTTCCAGAGGAAATCTGGGTTAAGGACAAAGGCTGTACCCCTCATGGATTTACCTTTTAAGCCTTTTATTTTGGGTCTAGTCCTAGAGAATTATGAGCTCATCCATAGTTGTTCCTAAACTACAAAGTTTATTAATACATCTTGATGTGTGTGGGAGGGGAGAGAGGGGTAGACTTGGGAAAAAGCACAGACTTCCACAGATGGGAACGATAATGAAATAAGTTATTTAATTTCAAGTCGAATGACATTTGACTACATGCAATTGGCGTGCTCCCTGGTTACACTTCTACACCTGGGCTGCTGGGTTGATTACCAGCATAAAATGTCAAGCTTGGGGCTGCATTAATGCTAATAGTTAGTGAGTGTGCTGCCTTCATACTGCACAGAAGAAATGGGGACTTTTATTCGGAGATGCTGTTTCGCAGATGGCTTAAAATGGAAAGTATGGCTGATGTAGGAGGTAGATTCCTCTTTGTCTTTTTTGTTCTTGTTTTTTTAATGTGTTTGGTTACTTTGCAATGTTGTTCAGGGGAAACAGCTCGTTTAATGAGAGACACTAATGATGCTAAAATCACTTACAGCGCAAGATGGAAGCCTTATTCTCGGAAGTGTTACAGAGGTCAATATTATTGTTAATTAGCATCTTTTTTAAAAAAAGAAAAAAAAGACTGGTGGGTTTCCAGAGACTGCTGGAGCTATCGGTTAGCCATCTGTTCTGTGTACAGCGGTGCAGGTTGTGTCAGGTGTGTTTCCTGGGTTCATCTGTGACAGTATGCCCTGCCTTGCCTTCATTAAACTGCATTCTTCCGGGAAACACTTGGTAAATGACCAATGGAAGCCCACGCCAGCTTCACCGTCCAATGAAACCCCGCGCCATCATCACCGGCCAATGAAAGCCTGTACCATCAACACCAGCCATTGAAAGCTACACCATCATCACTGACCAATCATCATAACTGGCCATCATAACAGGCCAATGGAAGCCGACACCATCATCGCCTAAATGTCAAAGCCATTAGCAGTAGCGGTTTCTGCATTTGCGTGGTTGCCTTTGCACTCGCCACCACCTGCTGAGCGTGCTGATGAGATCTTTACAGTGGATCTGGGCAGGGGGTGCTGCTTTTCAGCTGTCAAACTGCAAGCAACTGAGGGGTAGGGTAGCTGATCTGAGAACAGCTTGGAAGTTTGTTGGGAGTTTCTGGGACAGTCAACTTTCAAATGTGGATGAGCCTCTCTCTCCCTTCCTCCCTCCATCCCTCCCCCTCCCATCACATTTTTAGAAGCCCCAAAATGGAAGCTTTGAAGACTGCACATGCCTGCATATTCAAAAGTTTGCGATATTATGCATATGCCATGCTTTTGTGGATATTGCCATGTTATGACAATTGTGTTAGTGAGCCTCACCTGTAGGGGGCGCCTCACCTGCAGCTAAATGGACACACCTCCCTGTATCTGTAATTGAAGTTCAGTGGCAGCAATTGCCTTTGCTAAAGATGCAGGTAGTTCTCCCACCCAGTGGGGGCGCACTTTCTTAGCGAGGCCAGTCCCCCATTAGCAGACAGCGCTAATGCAATCGGGCTCTGACTAATCCTCACTCATTAACTCTGCTTCAGTGAGCTAGTACTGGGCCTCCGTTGAACAGGCCCCAAGTCCCTCCCCCAACCCGGTAACTGCCGGTGGTAGCACAGCACCTCGCTCTAAACTGGAAAGATGTTTTATTCAGCAATGAGGTGGGTGGGGGTGGGGAGGAGGGGGCACCCGGTGTGAAATGGAACAGCGACGTGGAAAGCTTAGATCTCCGGGCTTGAACTGGGGCTTCCTGAAAGGGGTAAGCTTTTGCTTCTCGCCGGATTTCTGAACGAGAACCATGGATTTGCCCCTGAGTCCCCCCCCCCCCCAACTAAGGCTATGGAATAAGGGTCTTCTCTGAACCAGCAATGGGCCATCTTCATCAAATAACCTCATTATCAAGTTTATCGCAGCACGTAGACACAGGGGATCTGACACCAAGCGTAGAAACTCTGTCATAATGGCACACATTTTTTTATTGTTTTTGCCTTTTTAGTCCATATTAAAGCCACTATTCAGCCTGCTATCTTTCCCAATCTGTTTGCATCACCCCATGCCACTGTACCTCTCCTCTGATTAACAGACAGCCTGCTATGAACTCTGCATCTGACTAATGATGCTTTCGCTGGAGGTACCCATTCTTAACTCATTGTAGACCTGCCCCCATCTCCCACCCCGAAGCAAAAAGCTGGAACCTATTGTCACTCCCCATTGAAAACGTTTCTTCTTTCACTGAATGAAGATCCATCCTTCATCTCTCTGCTGTATTTCTTCACACCGCCGGAGGAGCATAATGTTTTATTTGTCTCTCCGAGACTCTGTGGCAACACTTCCGCCCACGCAGGTCGGACGGTCTGCCCAGACGCTGCTCCATTTTGTCTGTGTAAGCTCTGCCCCGGCACCTCTCAAAGTCCCGATCCCCCTACAGCCAGCCAAGACAAGCTGTCGATCATTGTAACGGATGGGTTCAGAAACCCTGTGAAAATAAGGCCACCTAAAAACACCCCCCCCCCTCCCCCCGGTGCTAGTCTCAGCATCTTTGGCCATATTTATACGCAGCATCTACTCGAGATCCAACAGATTCCTTCTCCCGTTCCTGCCTCTCATTGGCCCACTTCTTACTTGCTGGCGCCATCCTGCACTTATTGCCATGGGATGTTCGGGGTCTTCCACATCAATCTGTAACAAAAAAAAAAAACAGAAATAAAACTGCAATTAATCAGCCCCGATGTTTCCGTGAAACGATTTGAAGGCAGTGAGGTCCTGTCACTATTATTCAAATTAATTTATTTTTTAAACCGAAACACAAGCACCATTTTATATTGCGGTCGGTGTTTTTTTTTTTTTCTTGCCGGTGTCGCTGTTGAAAAATGCTAATGGACGATAGGCTGGTTAAATGATTTGCTACCCTTTCAAATAATCTGGCAGGCATTCCCATCTGGCCCACTTCCCGAGTGAATTGACAGCGGTCATCGCTCAATCCCGGGGGGACATTAGTGCAAATCACAAAGCCGCATCAGAGTCACCACTCTCACTTGGCCACCGACCAAGACTGAAGTGGAAGGCTCCAGCCTAAAGAAGCTTGGCCCGTTACCGGTGAAACTGCTTTTGGTCAGCCAGCCTGCTCGGTCATAGTTGTGGTCCTGACTGCACTGGATATGGTGTCAGGACGTGGGCAGAGTTTTGTGGTGGAGTGGAGGTGAGTTGTATCATTTGACAAGATGGAGAACCCGAGAGATGAGGAGATGGGTAGAGGGGGCTGATAAATCAGTGTTCCTCATTCTAGTCCTTGGGGAA
This sequence comes from Hyperopisus bebe, assembly GCA_026777045.1. Classification (NCBI taxonomy): domain Eukaryota; kingdom Metazoa; phylum Chordata; class Actinopteri; order Osteoglossiformes; family Mormyridae; genus Hyperopisus; species Hyperopisus bebe. Next base: position 180,079 of record JAODJW010000100.1, read on the forward strand.
CCCCAGACAGTCGATAATTTTGCTCCCACCACTGTTGAACCAAACGATGAAGAACACCAAATACCCGGTTCAGTTGTTGCTGGAAGGGAGCAAAAAAAATATATATATCCTCTCTGGGGGTCCTAGAGAACTGGGTTGAGAAACACTGTGATGAACCAAAACTGGATTAGAGAAATCTTATAAAGGGGACCTTGTCCTCTGACAAAGGAACCACAGAGGATGTCATCAAGAAATGCTAACACAGCTAAGCATAAAATCTAGAAGAGGCAGTCTGCACGAACATACAGACAGTTATTTTGATTTTCACTCATCAGTTTGATTGTGGGGGCATGCCTTGTCAGTCGACATGTTCATCCGTCGATTCCACAGACACTGTTTTGGAACAAACATGACTTCTGTGAACCTAGAAACTGCTCAGACCGTAGCACTTCTACATGCATGAGCAAACTTGTTTGTGGATTTGATGATGGGTACCAGCCCCAAAGCCCTGATTTTAGCCTAACTGAACAGTGCTTAGTTAAACAAATTACAAATAGCTATTTGTTTGGCTGATATTATATGTTAAATGTATCCTTTTTTTGCAAAACAAGCAATTGTGAAGGTTGTGGTGATAAAGCTATTGCCTTTTTCTTGAGATTTCTCACAGATTACAAGCATGAAAATGCTTTGTTGCCATCTTATGTGATTCTGCTAATTGTGTTTATGCACGATTAGCATGTCATAACCCCACAGCCTGCCAAATTACACCACTCGCTTCATTTCATACCATTACAAACACAAAGTCCCATCAAGAACAGTAGTTCTCAGCTACTTGACCCTACAGGCAGCGGCCATATTTCTGGTGAAGTCACATTTCACGGAATTCCGGCAATTAAGCCAACGTGTCATGTGACATCAGCAACACGGGAGATGGGAAATGCAGCAGAGGACTTTTTGAGGAGGTGAAACCTGGCAGGTATGACCCCAAATTCACCCCCCCCGCCATCCCCGCCCCCCCACCTACCAAATGTGTACTCCACCTCAAAAAGACCTTGTGCACAGGCCGTGAGAGTTATTTACCACACTTAATTAAAATCATTTTGCAGGGACACATCTACAAAGCCTCTTGTTATATACGCTATTTATTTGATGCCATTCGAGTAGATGGTCACCTACCTCATAAAATCTGGATCCCCTGCTGTCCAGAGGCTCTCTTCCAGATGGACAGAAGTGCTACAGGGTCAATGATGAGTCTTTTGTCAGGAAATAATCTATGTCTTGTTTATAGAGCCCTATTTTAATATTTGCTGATTACTGATGTTGCTATCATTCTTACTGAAAAGTTCTGAAAATAACACCGTCATATGTGTATCTATTTACTTGTTGCATTATGTCATGAAGTGCGAGACAGACTTGAGGGCAGGCATTAGGCAGATGGCAATAAAAGGGGGTTTTACTTGGGGCCAAAATAGGAACAGGGAAATAAATGGTACCACGAGGGCCAAAAAGGGAAGATGAGTATCGGGAAGAGCACAGGCAACAAGGGGAATGATTTTAATGACCAGAGTAGGGTGCACATATATTTATGGGACTAATGAGGGGTTCACACAATGCAGGTGAGGATGGTTAGCATCATAGAATTGGGGATAATGAAAAAGACACACCCAGGAAGAATCAGAAGGGATCTGAAGGACCAGCAGCGATCCCTGCTGGTTACACCAGGAGATGGATTGGACAGGTTGTGCCATATAACGTAAGCACACGTGACATCAGGTGGAGCACCTGAAGGAAAAGTCCAACAAAACAGTACCATAAATGAGTATCTCTCAGTTTGCCGTTTCTGCAGATGCCAAAACAATACGAGAAAAATCCTTTCATGATGAAACCACAGGTCAAGGCAGGCGATGGCACATAGAGTGATGGCACCAGCAGGGAAAAAAAAAAAAAGCATGAGAGATTGCCATTCGTTCGAGAATCCGTATATCCCAGACAGCCCCCTTCTCTCGAGAGTAGAAATGGGAAATCCGTGTGTCAATCGAAGTTCAGGCCAATTAGCAACCCCAATGACAAGCCATCCCGCCCACAAAGAAGACAGCCCGCCCACAACCTCTACCTATCACATTTGTGGACATAATGAGAAGGGATGATGAATCGGAACCTATTTCGTTTTGTTTCGTTCCAGTTTGGGGCTAGTGTGGGCAAACAGCTTAAACCAGGGGTGTGCAATCATATCCGCAAAGGCCCAGTGTGTATGCAGGTTTTTGGGATAACCTTTAGGTCAGCTGTTCAAACCCAGTGTGAGGACTCATCAGCCAATTAGTCCTCTAATTAGGGAGCTGGAACGAAAACCCACATGCACAGCGGCTCTTTCTGGATAAGATTGGCCATCCCTGGCTTAGACCTAGGAACAGTGAGCAAGTGAATGAGGGGGCTTCGCATCAATCTGATCATGCTTCTCCTGCATTAGTGTTGTTGGTTTTTCCTTGCGTGAGGCTTCAGGAGAAGTGGTGTGCTATGTGTGTTTTTGTGGCCTTCCTCAAGCGACGTGTTGGGTAGAATCCCTGGGTGGAAAGGGAGATACGTAGCGGTCCTCAGCTCCACCCCCGTGGCCCTCCGCTTGCCTCCTGGCCCCGGAAGCACCGCAGAAGGGGGAGGGAGTCATCATCTTCAGTCGCCGCCGTGGAATTTGTCATCTCAAAATTAATGATGGAGCTGGAGCTGGGGCAGTCTCTGCTGGAGACGTGAACCAGATTTCAACCTGCAATCCCAAGGGGATGGGGGGGGACTGGTACTAGGATGAGCACTCAAGGGAGGGAGGGGGTGGCTTGTAGATGAGTGCCTATGCCAAGCCAGAAACCACCCCCCCCCAACCACGAGCTCCTTGCCTGTGGGGGTCCCCAACCCAGCTCCGCACATCCCCCCGCCCCGAAAGTAGAGCAAGTTGCCAACAATGCTGGGGATGAGCAAGGTGCTTTGTCAGACGGACTGCACCGCATCATTAGGAAAGACGGTCCTAATAAATGAAGGCGGCGGACTGCTGTGAACAAACAGCCTAATGGAAATAAAGTGCAAATTATTATCACCGAAGGACGAGTGTGGAGAGCGAGAGCGACGCTGGCAGAGACAGTGTTATTACAGAGGCAAATTACCACTTTGAAAAGGGAAAATATGTTTTCATTTTCATTATTATTTATAATGAAAGTGAGGGAGGAGAGCAGGGAAAATGCTGGGCAATATTCCACCACCCAAGCCCGACCACCCCCTGCGTTCACCCCCCACCGCCAGCACCATACGCCCCCTTCCTCTAAGGAAGCCACGCTCTACTAATACAGCTTGTCTGGAGAAAGCCTGCCAGGATATGTCATTAGGATGCTTAGAGACGTGGAAGAGGGTGCCGGGAGATGGGAGGTGAAGAGGAGCAGGCCGTCTGGGGAGGGAGTTTGTCAGGTGCAATCAGTGTGATAACCTCCCACGTCAGGGGACGGGGGACGGGGGCGACTGAGGAATTGGGGCACAACATGGACCCCGAGGGCAGAAAGGGCAGAACATTCCAAATGATGTGCAGGGAGCTGAGAGATACGTAAGGCTGCGGGGGGACTGTCTGTCTCTTAGGGGTCGCCTGTCAGAGCTGCTGTGTGTACCTTCTAATGTATAATGATGAGTTTTTAACCTCCGTCAGGTTTTCAAACACCTGGTGATGGTCGGTGTTTGCAAACGAGGCCAGATCCCAGCCCTTATAAATGCTAATGTACTCAGAACATTTATCGCTTGGTCATCTGCATTGATTTTGCCTAATTGACACAATATAATTACAGGCCTGAATTAAAGCAAGATCGAAAGTGCTTCCCAATCTCAGGTGCCGGGATTATTTCACTTGGAGATCCTTAGAATCTGTTCTTTTGTTATATGGCATTCTGAGCACAGCATCAATACCCGTAATTCTGCTGTCTACTGCACTCGAAGTTCAGCGCCCCTTTCATCCCACCTACATTGCATCGGTGTGTTTCTAACGTTTTACGGTGAAGTTATGCATCACACACAGAGTACGAGATAGACATAGACAAGTGCAAGCTTAAAGGAGAAAATGGAATTACACAGGTCAAGGAAAAGGAACAACACAATAGCGTTTTCGATCACATGTTTGCGGTGATGAGGGACGAGCAGGAATTCTGTTCACTGCGTTTCGTTCACACCGAGCTCACCTGTGGTCAGGTGATCAGGCGCCACCGAAGGAGTTTGTAGCAATTGTGTAGCAGGTCATAGTAGACTAAGGGGGGAAATTCAGAGGTGAAGATGAATAGCAGGACATCGGGGGAGGTGTGGAAAGAGGGGGGGCGTACAGGAAAATGGTACTTTCCTGCGGCACACAGAATGTGTCAGACTGATTATGTCCATTGGGAGAGCAAGAGCTGGAAGATAGACATGCACTATGAGAGTTATGGATGTGCGTATTACTGGGGGGGCGCATAAAAAGTAAAATATCATAATGGGGTGATGGAAAGACGTCTATGTGACGGGAGCCAATGCCTATTCAGGGTGATCCTTGGGGGTCGAGCGGTAGACTCCCCCTTCAGGTAGTGAACGGGAAAGTCATGCCATTTAAATGGACGAAACTACCCACTGTGGCCCAGTTGCTGGAGGTAGGCACATAACCATAAGATGCCATATCTGAAGTGTAAATCATCTAAGATTGGGAAACATGGCCATGGACAGGCGTGCCATCAATCCTAGTGGGTGGGGGGGGTTGAAAACACCAACCTGCAGTGAAATCCGTGGGGCACGAGCTCCGGTAACTAACGCCTTGAGCCATCCACGGCATTTCTCATAAGACTCCATGGCGGCAGAGCGACACCCGGCGAGGTGTCCCGCTTTCCGAGTCATTACACCCCGTCGCTAAGCTATCATTCCCGGAAACAGCGGGCTGACGGAAGCGACCCGGATAGGGGCGGCGTTGACGCCATCACTCTGATGACCGGTGCTGCCAGCCGCCTCTTTCATCGGCACTCCTGATGGGAAGCCACCCGGTGACATTCCGCGGGTCGTCGGAAATAATTGAAAGGCACGACTTGCAGGCTCCTCACTGTCTTTTCGGGAAGCGTTCTCCTGCCTCCTGTTCTCAAGGGGCTGTCTGGGCCGCAAGATACCCACCGCGGTTAGGGTGCGTGCGGGGCGGAGTGTGCGGAGGGGGGTATCATTATCAGGAAGATGGAGCTTTAAGTTGGCAAAAGGGAAGGCACATGAAAAACTCACAAGAAGAAAAATACAAGGGGTGCTCACCTTGGTAACCTCCTGCGCCGTGACCCTATCCCATAATCCTCAGCAGAGTTGGAGGGGGCCTAGGATTAAAAGTCTCTTTCAGTTTATTTAATGTATGAAATTAAAACTTCTCCAGCATAAAGTGGGCCATCAGCGAGGGAAAAATAATAACCTTACAACCTTGGTAAATGAGACATCTTGGAGACCTGAAATCCAGCCCGGAGATCAAAAGGTGGACTACCCTGCCCTAGTGGTGAAACCCCATAATTTCACACGCAATTAATACCGATTAAGCACGTTGGGGTAATTGCGCTAGGTAGGAAGCTGTACAAAAATAATTTTGAAAAGAAGTGGAGCAAACAATAGAATAATTCCCCAGTAAATGTATAGCTGGTATTAATTTCATCCTTGTATGAATAGCTATAACCACCCCGCCCCCCCAAAAAAAAAAAAAAACAGATTAATGGTGCCCACTGTATTTTATCAGGCGTGTTCTGTTTCATTGGTAACAAATGTATCTCTGGTCTTTATGTGGGTTCTTAAGTGTCAGACAAAGCGCCTCCGAGACGTCTCTTTCAAAGAGACATCAAATTAAAGGCGAATCCGAAGCCTTTCCCATGGTCTCCTTTGCTAGCGTCGAGCAATATCCCAGCCTCATTTGAAAGCGCGAGGGTCCCATTAGCCAGGCGCATGCTGTGAGAAGGTGTACACCTTTGATCTGACGCACCGTCCCAACTCAAAGAGCACCCCCCCCACACGCACACACACACACACACACCCGCCACCCCTTCCCCAAACAAACCGCGTTCCCTCCATTTTCATCAGCTGGGACAGAACGCCCTCAGCAGGAATATGATGAAAGCCAGCAAAGGAGGCAGCCACTGCGGCTGAAAAATCCATCTCTGGCCGTATTGCGGGCTGCATGGGCATTTAAGAGCTGGAGTTTAATCGATTTCTCTGTTTTTTGTTTTTGGTTTTTTATTCATTTTTTTTTGTTTGTTTTATGACTCTTGAGGAAGCAGGTGGGTTGGTTCACCGAACGTGGGACAGACTAGTAGATGCACTGGGGTGGGTGAGTGGGGGGGGCGTTGTGTTTCCCAGAAAGTACTTGCACCAAACCTTTTATCCAAAGTGATGTAAATTTGCATCCGTCTTTACAACTGGGGTGTTTTACTGGGCAAAGTCACGTTAAGTACCATGCTCAACGGTACGTAAGCAGTGTTCTCCCCTGAGATCCCAGCGGTCCTTCCCACTGCCCAAAAGGCCACACGTCACACGGACATGCCCACACCATGGGTCAAAAGGTCAGCGGGTAGAGGTTCCGGAACTGCTCCTCTTTCCGTTCAGGGCAGTGTGCCCGCAGTGTCGGGGATCATGTGGTGGCCGGGGAGCTGTAAGTCGGCCATCACTGCAGAGCGGAGGGAAAATCATGCCAATGTGCGTGAATTTACATTCAGCGTTCTGGAAGCTCCAAAGCAGACCAGGTTCACTGATCTTAAAATGAAATATGATTGTGTTCATTGATTGTATGTTACATCTGAGTCTGCTCACATAATGATTTTAAGTTTATAGCATTTCTGACTAGCATTTTTGTTTTTTAGAAATGTATTTATAAGTCTCGTTCCCATAACTAACATATGTTTGTTTCTGGTTAATCATTGGAAACCCTGTCTTGCACACAGACCCAAATAGGCTCCATGACAGCTAGGTCCTTATTATGCATTATGTGGCTCAATTGTATGTGACTTCAGACAAAAAATTCTACCAAATAAATAAATGTAAATATGATGCAAGAAAACTAGATTAGCAGGTGAGATGTCAGGTACAGTACCCAACAATCACTCAGGGAGTTATACCCCTTCAGATACATGTTAAATAATCTCATAATTAGCAGTTGTTGAATGGCTTCAGCTCTGATGGTTAAAGACGAACTGACAATGAGTAAGCAATTAATGTGACTCGTCAAAAAAGCTTCAGTAGAACTGTAACCTGAAACCTGAGATGGATCTGACAGCTGTAGCTTTCGATATTTGACTTCCCAGTCCTCAGCCGGATGTTAATAAACCCCCCATCCGAGTCAGAAAAGCACGCTGCATGACGGACAGGAGGCCAAATGAGCTTCCGAGCCTTGGAGAGAAAACAGCTTTACCCTGGGAGAGCGAGAAGCAGAGCGGTTAAGAACGTCTCCTGATGGCTGCAGGTTCGAGTCCCGGAGAGAACCTGGCTGTTAGCCCAAAAAAATATACTGTTGTATGAATGAGTAAGATTGTAGATAGCTTTGTATGAATGTGCTTGGACTAAGATACCTATATATAGTGACTTTAAACAATGGCTCCCATATTCGAGAGACCTATTGGTATGGACTACTGTTAGATATCTGGTATGTAAGCTGGCTCCTGAATTAATGGTGAGGATCCAGGGGCACTCTTCAGGCCGTAGGGCTCAGTAATGAGTCACCAGTGCCGGCAAGACGGTACCCATTCACATGGTCCTGAGGAGAGGTGGTGGCACTTGAGCTGATGAAACCTTCACGGTCATAGGGAAACCCAGAATATGTTCTGGCTGGAGCCGGCTTGAGGTTCTGGGCTTATTTATTGAGCTTTGTGAGATAAAGAACCAATTAGGCATCAGTCATAAGAACATCCTACAGAGTCTGAATCAGCATGCCGTCTAAGCCAGGGTGCCTTACAGAGAGACCTGAAAACAACAGAAGTGTGTGATTTAATTGTGAGATCTGAGTCACCCCCTCCCCCCCGTTCTTACTGTGACTAATGGGGTGTATGATTTTTGTTTGAATTACAGAAAAAAAACATGAGAGATGAGCTGGAGTCGCATAGTTTAGCTGTGCTGTGTGGTGTGGGGGCCCCCCAAAGATGCACAGTGGGGGCCTGGTGCGGGGGGGGGCAGGTTGGCCATCTCACCCCCGTACCACAGCTGACAGAATGCCTCTCACAAAGAACGCCTTCTTCTGCCCTTTCAGCTCCCATTACGACGCTGAAGGAGTCTCCTGAATTCACTGCGCATGTTCGCTGCCACCCCCCCCCTCCCTCCCCTAGCTGCAGGAATCCATTAGTCACAGCACAGTGGCTTGTATTGGACACCCGGAAGGCGGGGTGGGGGGGGGGGGGGGGTCACACGCCGAGCTC
>JAODJW010000100.1:193057-205127 GCA_026777045.1 Hyperopisus bebe
CTTGTTCCCACCCCCCCCCCCCCCCCCCCTCCCTTTCGGAAATAGCAGAACAGACACGTGCGGTCCCCATCCTGCCGGCGGGGGCTGAAGGGACGGACTGATGCTGTTATTCGTTCTGGTAAGAGGCTGGGATGATGCAAACCTGGCAAAACCTTCACCTGTGTAAATTCAGGGCAATCGCAAGAGACATATGACATGTGACCACAAGGAATATAGACGCATGAATAAAAACTTACTTGTATATCTGCATATATATATAATGTTTAATATAATATACCATAAACCTTTAACTATAAAAATCTAAAAACAACTTTATTTATTCATGTGAAGGGGATGGGCACGTATACTTTGAGAAGTTCCAGGTCTTGCAGAACAAAAGAGCAGCAAGAGACACTGACACAGGGGCTTAACCCTCCGTCTATCGGCGGCGTTTGTTGCAGACGCGGTTAAGGCGCCAGGCAAAGCCTTCGCTTCTGAGGGGGCTTTCAAGCCAAAGGAGCCTGGGAGCATTCAACTTAAGTGGGATTAGAGGGGAGAAGAATGCAGCAGAATTTGTTTATGTATGTCTGTTTTATTTCCAACTCCGAGACTGTTTGTCTTGGAAAGAGAGAGAAAAAATATAAAGGACGAGAAAGTGCTCAGAGGGTCCTAATCGACGGACTACTGAAGGCGTTCATTATTCCCCGACATCGCGCTTAATCCCCGCCGCGCACGTTTATGAATATTAAGTGAGGGTGAGGTGCCTTGCTCCGGGGTGGGGGTCGACCTCGACTCGCCCGGGTGGGAGGGGCCGGAATGCCGGTCGTTGTGGCTGCTGTAAAGTTTCATGGTTCTGTGGAGATGGGACAGGAGACAGCAAATAATTCCCACACTGCTGCGGAGAGGGGAGGGACAGACGGTGGGTTTTACCAAAGCTTCTGGGGGATTGGAAACCCCTTGCTGGCATGTGCATGGGGCTTTTCCCGTGAGATTTCCCGTCATTCCTGTCAGCTGCCATGTAGCTATTCCTTCCTGTGAATTTACTGCTGAGTTTCAGCTGGACGGTTCGCGGTGTGCGGCACCCAGATAATGAGCCAGGAAACAATTAAGCGGCAATTATGACAACGTGAGGGATAATGATGGCAAGAATCATAAAAGTGACTGATTTTGATTTTATTTTTACTGCTAGCAAAACAAACTTCAAGTAGGAGTAAGCTAGGGTAGTGGGCACATGGTTAAACTGGACCAAACCATAATGAACACACAGTGATGGATGAAGATAACAGGAAGCCCTCCCCACCACGAAAAGTGGAAGATGCCAGATGCCATCACTTGCGTCTGCCAGTGTCAACTGTGCAGGGGATAAAGACCAGGAAGTAGATCATATCTGCTAAATTGTTTTATGTAAAATAAAATAAAATCTTTCCAAAGTGGATTAACTTAGTAGCAGCTACACCCAGCCAGACGATTAACGTTGGTGTTTTTATGCTAAGAAGCTTCAGGGGAAGCTTTAAAGAGTCAGAAATAATTTATTTTTCGGCAGGATAATGCTGATGCAGGTCTGACCGCTAAGCAGACGATGGAGACCTAGTGGGGGGAGGAACTGGACGCACCTGTCCATGGGAGGAAACAGGGAATAGATGGTTCCTCAGGCAGACGCGGCCGTCTCCGTGCTAGATGCATCAGCCGCACAACAGTCAGCCATAATTAAGATGCGTCGGCAAAAGACGGTTAGCAATGGTGATGGGACTGAGCAGCAGTGAAACAGGAAGACAGTTTGCTTTCATCGCACTCTAGCATCTGCGGCGGGCACTCTGAGAGGACTGGGTGCGGATCCCACGGGACGCCGTCTAAAACCGGCTTTAAAAAGCGCCACTGGTGGAAACCTTTAATTGTGTCCACAAATCATAGCGAACAACAGCGCTCCTATGTAGCGCGATACAGAAAGGCCCAATCTATTACGGAATATGGCTGCTCACCAGGCCGTTTTAATGAAACGCAAACTACAGCAGTTGTTAACTACGCATCTTGCAACTGGAATTATCCCAATACACCAAGTTAATTCTGACATTTTGCATTTCTGATATCAGCATCAGTTTAGCTTGACACTGCTAATTGCACGGGTGCAGTTTCTTGTTTCTTAGAACACAGATGAAGCCTTTTAAAGGAAATATTGTCACATCCAGTCCAGAATCCAGTTCACAAGTTGCCTCTAGCCAGCATGGTCATCTTCTTCAGCCACTCCCCCAGGCCTGACCTGTAATCACCCACACCAGCAATCAGTTTGTCAGTCTATTTAAGACTCTGCTAAACGCTTCTGTGCTTTTGCTTGCGTTTGGTCCTGATGTTTTTGGCTCCTAATTTAACTTTCTGCTTTTCCATCTTGTTTTGTATCATGGTTTTTGGATTGATTGTGTCACTTTCTCTGATTTATTGTCTAGCTCATTGTCCGGCATTCATTTTGCAGATAGTTTGATCTTGCCTTGATTTCTGATCTTGGCCCTCGAGTCCACGTTGGGCATCTCGTCCGCATATCTCGCAGTCGGCGACCTCAGCCCTGTCCGGAACCAGGCCGTCGAAGCGGAACCGTCTGGAATGTAGATAACCTGGCATCATGTGTCTATGCAGCTGCTTGTTGCAGAGCTCTACTGTCAGCTTTTCCCCCCACAATGCTCTCATATTGACTTCTTGTTTACATCAGTCATCTTACATTTTACTGGGCAATACCTCTGCTTAAAAGCAATGTGAGCTGGGTACTCATCAGAGTAATTTAAGTTAGGGCTGCCCAGTTGGGAAATTTCAGTCAAGCATGAACAGAACTGTTCCATATCAATGTAAAATGACTGAGATTAGACTCATGTTTTAAGTTTAGACATTCTTTTCAAAGGTGTTGGGTATCACTTGCTCAGTGGCGTGTGGCTACTGTCTCTCTTGATGCTGTCGGCTGGATCTGCATTACTGCGGTAGCCTGATCTGAAGGTTCCAAAGCACAGTTCAGAGTGTCTGTGGAAACCCTGGTTCTGTGATGACAGGCTGCCTGAGGACCATCCCCATAAGTTGCCTTCTTGTGTTATGCCAATTCATATTCTTTTTGCCTGAATTTATTTACCGGGGGGGAAAAAAAATCATTTTATGTATCCCGTGACCCCTCAGAAGATTGTGCCCTAGACAGCCACCTATGCGACCTATAGGATCGACTGGATCTGAAGGCCCAAAGTACAAGACCAGGATGTTAGTGTTGTTTTTCGCTCCAAATGGCAAACTAAAGCTACTCTTGAGTGACATGAATAAAAGTAGATCTGTACATGGGGCTATTTGATTACAGAGAATAAAATGTCATGATGGCTATCCAATGGGAGGTAGCCTTTTTAAAAGATAATTATTATCATTAAAATCAGCCTTTCTACTTCTGGAAAATCAGTTGCTGCGTTCCTGGTGTGAGGACTTCTGTGTGACTCCGTTGGCTTTTGGGACTAATTCCTCACCACCTGGAAGGCAACACTAAGCCTAGGATAACTCAATGACACTGAGAACCCCCCACCCCAGCCACCACAACCAGGCTTAATGAAGCTTTGTTCACCAGAGAGGGTGTTGCCTGTTCTACCGGGGAGGGGGGATGTGAAATCCGGCCCCTTTTCTTACAGGGTTAAGGGACTTCAGTCTAGGAATGTGTGTCCTTCATATCACTACCACATCACTCCTTTCTTCTGCTCACTCTGGTCAATTCTCTGTGAAGTTTTTGTTAGTGTAGGTCATTCTGCTTCTCATTAATTCTTTTGTTTGTATTTTTGTATACATATACACACTTTTTTTGACTCTACTACCGGTTCTGAAGGTACCAGCTGCAAACTAAAATATTTTGCTTCGTGCCTGCTGCCCATCTTTATTTCTGTCTTCCACGTCGGATGCGTGGCTGGGTTGCGTGAGGCATCATCAAGACCAGTATCCACCAGGGAGCTCTGGTGTCTGCGATCTCCTGCCTCCCATGACAGCGCACTCCACCTAGGGTGGCTTATGTGCAACAAGCTTTAAAGCTTAAACTACGTCTGATACATCAAGCAGCTGAGTTAGAATTACTTTCAATTGCAGGACTGTAATCCCTCCATCCTTATTGTCATTATTGCAAAACCTACTTTCATTTCAGTGCTATTAATCGTGTGCTAATTACGTGTTTCCTTATAAAAAGAGAACATCCTGTTAGAAGTGAGGGGTGATAGAGGGAAGGGCTTGCAAAACAGGATGTCACATGACTGTTCAAAGTCCAACCCTCAACTCCACCCCCAACACTAGAAGATATGAGACTGTTAACTTTATTTCTCACCGATTCGCTGCTTTATTCAGACAAAAGCAGAAAGGAAGACCAGGTGCTTGGGCCCTTTAAGGTCTCCATGGCAACGGTACCTTTTTTTTCCCCTCCAGGTCAGAATTGTGTTCTTCTGACCCCAAGTTAAAATTAAATGGTCTCAGTTCAAATTTAGCTTTTTTTTTGCAGAATATTCTGAACTTCTATTGGCTATGCGCTGCACACTCTGTGCGTGTGAATTAATAGCTGCAGATGCCCAGGAAATTGCTAAAGTCGTTGAATGTGACCTAGCAAAACTATAGTAGGCTAATATGTATAACCAGCTTGTAGCAGCTAATCTCTTATAACTCCTAGTTTTCCATCCATCCATCCATTCATCATCTAACCTATTTACCTATTCTGAGTCTAGAAAAGCTTCTGCAAATATGACCTCCCTAATGCATAAAATAACCCTTTTTCTCTCGTAACAACAAGCATTATGGATGTGCGTCTCCATCACTGAGGCTGACGCAATACACATCTTGATGGATTGCCAAGGATCCCATGCATTAAAGATACATATGCAGAAACTACTAACGCGACACCATATGATTCACCTCTATTGCGATTCAGCGCCATCCGATGCAATATGATGTGTTGCATTGCTGGACACTCCTCCAACTCGTGTGAGACTTGGCCTAAAGACTTGACAAGAATTGGCCACTGACAGCAGTGGAGAACCAGATTTGAGAGAGTGCGCTTGAGAAACAGTACTGTATATAGAGGAGCAATCAATCTAAATACAGAATTTTTGGTCACATTTTTATAGCATAAAGGCATAAGGCTTCTACTGATACTTATATGGTAATAAATCAGATTTTACCAATGCAAAGATGCTAGAGATGATGCATTCCTACTGTAGTTCATCCCAAATTGTATCTGACACATACTTTTTTTTTTTTTTTAATCAAGGCAATTGCATCATGAACTTTTATGCTGGTGCACCGATGTGAATCTTACTGTGAATTTTATCATCCTTAACAAGCATAGTTCAATATAGGCCTGAAAGTTGAATCCGGCGTCTAATGTGCAAGCAGCATTTTTTGGTGTCCTAGGGCTGTTGTCAGTTATGCACGCTGCCCGCTGACACTGCGGCGTGATATTTGTGGATATTAAACACGTCTCCATGCATCCGCCTTGCATTTCTGGGCTCTTTATGCCCTTATTGAAGCTAGAAAAGTCGCTCCTTCTGGCTGCATAATATGGCCAGACTGTACAATATTTTTTCACAGCCGGCTGTATCAGATAGGAAACCCAGACGCTGTGTGTTATTCACAGCACACAGCCTACAGGTGGAAGAGACTAAGGCAGGATGAACACAACACCCATACGTCAACTTTCTTGTTTGTTGGGGGTAGAAGAAGGATGGAGGATTAGGCTCCAGAATTTTCCATATTGCTGATGCATCAACTGTCTTGATGCAGTCAATCAATGTGCATGTCTGAATGTTTTATATAAGATGGAGAAATTGATGTTTTTCCTATATATCTTGTTTTATGATCTGCTGGTTAGGATTTGTGTATAGATGACTGACAGCAGATTTATACGCCTTCCTGTTAAATATAAATTTAGGTTCCCGGCTTCTAAATTACCAGAGGTAGGAAAAACTGTTTGAGTAAGCAATGCAAACAAAGTTCCTGGTTGCAGAAGACTGCCTTTACCACAGTCTGGACGCTCTTAATTGCCAAAGTGCTTTCTAGGATAAGCCTTGCCATTAGCCAGCCTCTAGTCATGCATATGAGAATCCAGGCTTGCCTTTGCAAGGGTTACATTGGGAAAAAGAGGCTGGAGTAATTGCTATTTCCAGTAACTGTTAGAAAATAATCACATGTTCTAAGACAGACCCCACACCCTCTCTAATGATGGATATTTTTTTCTGGTCTAAATCCTAAAGGAATAGTTCAGATGCTTATTCCTCGGTGCTATATTCAGAATGGGCTTATTTCTCTACTGTGGGCTGGCCTTGAATTGCATGATGGCATTCATTTCCCTGACACTTGAGATGTTACAGGTAAAACTAGATCCCACTCACTAGATAAGTCTCATTATGCTAAAGAAAAAGACAGCCAGGCACTTTTAATAATCCTCTCGACATCCTGTAACTCATCGCTGTTGATTCGCAGCATAGCTAAATGAAATCTAAATCAGCGGCCTTTCCAGCCGGCTGAAGGGAGAAATGTTGAGTTTTGCAAAGAAGTTTGATTCTTGTTCGCCATGGCCCTTCCTTTCTGCAAGGGATTGGTACAGCTGGTCAGAGTGCCAGCTGATTTGTCGTGCTTACCGCGCCAGGGCCGAACACGTGGGCTCTAAGCCAAGGCGGGAGACGGGGTGGCGCTAAGGGGGTTCTGGATGGCCGGGGAATTGGCTGCTACTCTGCCCCTCTTTGACCAGGCTGCCTCGCGATGTGATACAGGGAGGTATTGAGCTGGGGCCCAATTACAATGAAATCCTGTCCTCTTTGATCTGTCTTCGCTCTAAAGCCAGGTTTCAAAGAGGATATTTTGAATGTAAATCTGTTTTAAGTAATAAGCGGATATCAAAGGGACATTTGGTGCGAGAGCAAATGGCAAAGCGCTTTTCTCCTTGTCGGCTCCTTATACCCAAGCCTCTGGCCACGGCGCCAGGTGAGACTTACCTAGGAGACTTACCTAGGAGTACCTTGGAGACTAATACCACCCTTACTGTCCACTCCCTCCATTCAAAAATAAAAAAAAAGTCCCCTAACAATCTTTGCCTTTGCACTCTTTTTTTCTAACAAGGTTCTTTATTCAACGTTCTTAGCGGTAATTTTGATCTTGATGACAGTTGTTGATCTTAGGTCTAGCTTATAGATCGAAGAACAGTCACGGACTACAAAGCGCTGGTTGTAAGTCTCTCTGGGAAAGAGCGTCTGCTTAATGCTGTAAATGTAAATGTAATATGCTTGGGAAGTCCACAGTCTACACCATTTAAATGAAGTACAGCTACTGTGAGAGACACAGCTCCTTATTAGGTAGGTATATGGTATTAGGTAGACACTATAGGTATATGCAAATTGTCAACAAAATATATGAGTGAATGAAAGAAGGAGTGCCTGAGTGAATAGATGGATAAGTGAGAAAATGAATTGGATACTACACAGCTACTAGACAGCTGTGGAATAAACTGTGGAATTTCTTTAATTCTCTGAAGACTGAAGTAAAGAAATCATTAAGATGGGGCCCTTGAGCGAGACCCTTAACCCCCAGCTCCAGGGGCGCTGTGACCCCCAAGCTATGGAGAGCAAGATGGGGTTGGTGAATAGAATAACTCCAGTGAATCTGTACTTGTGCATTTTTGTATGTTTTTACCAGGCAGTTGCTAATGCTGGTCACCTGTAACTGTCTGGATCCATCTGTAAGTGTCCTTTTACTCTCCTACCAACACTCTGTCCCTCAGTCAGTGACGATATCCCTGGTAGGAATTTTCAAGCAAAATTCATGCTCTCAAGACAAAGGAACTGGGAGATCCACGCCTCTGAGCACAATGTTCCACCTCATATTCCAGACATCGCACTCCACATCACCCCGATATATCCTTTGTCACGTCCCTGTGGATCTGTGTGGATGAGGCCCTCTTGCACATTTTTATGCTCAATGGGGGGCATCCGCACTGGAGAGGGGCATCATGGGAATTAGCTGGCTGCCTCCATAGTACTTTACTCCAAGTCATTCTATCCAGCCAACTTGTTGGCTTGACAGATGCAAGTCTTTCTCGTTGCACCACCTCAGTCCATTACCTTTTACTCAAAGTTGACCCCAGATTAAATCATTATAAGGCGCCAAAGTCACTTGGACACCCAGGCATTTGTAAATGTGTGAACGAATAGTATTGCTTTATGAAGATTCTGTCCTAGGGGGTTGTAATAGGGCATTAAAGTTCATCGGGGGGAAAAGAGCATGACTTTTTCTGATGTATGTTACATTGATGTGAAAGTGATATGAACCAATAAAACAATGCTGTGAGTTATATGATCCTCAACTACCAGTTTAAGGCACCAGAGAATTTTCTTTTTCAGCATTGAGTTTAAAATCTGGGAGATCCACGTTAACTGTTGGATCTAAAGCAGCAGAAGCCATGTATCTTTAAAAACTGAGATATAATCCTTGCATTTGCCTTGTACTGGGTTGTCCTTAGCAGAGAGAACCTTCTGTGAATTCTGTGTTATTTATATCGCTGTGGTCATCAGCTCTGCACTCACTTCATGCAATCCTGACCATCTCGCCTCCAGCTGGGGCATCTGGCGTTAAGGAGACGATAGTTAGACGTACAATTTTATCTCATAAATGGGTCGAACGCCTGGGCAGGGCCGGGGTCAAAATTTGGCACTGGACTTCCGGATCCCACGTGGCCTCATAGCACGGGGAGGGGTTCTCATTAGGACTTTTGCCGAGAGAAACATTTTCAAGACCAAGGGGGTCCCCCATGATAAATTCTGCCAGGCCAGCTGCCCATCGGCCGACCGGGAATGCCAGATTCAGTCCCTGTTGGGTGGCCTTTGTCGTAAGGGGTTCCCAGAAATAATATTTCAACAAGTGTAGGGGGTAGAGTGGAGCTTTTATAAAGTCTGTGACAGACAAGGTATGAAACTATAGCCACAGCAGAGGCTCCATTCCAGAAGATGAATGGCTTCTCTAATGAGCACCTTTCTCCTTGCGTGAAAAGGCGACATCTGTGAACAGATACTTCACCAGCCCTGGGTGTGTGTATGAGGGAGCAGGTGTTTCTAGGTACTTTGACCTCCTTGGCTTGTTCCCGAGATCCTGCATCTCTGTTCTAAAGAGGGAGGTCACGATCCTCAGCTGAAGAGCTTTCGTTCCTGAAGGCTTTTCTGAAGTGCCTACACCTACCCCACTTTCCACTGACCCCTTAAGGAGCGTCTTTGAAGTAATCTTAGCAAATCAGTTCCAGAGATCCTCTAAATCAGCTTCCACCCCTTATTAAGATAAAGAAGATAAGCGTCAGTAATCAGATGTCAGTGTAGAAGTTTGGCACCTTGGGGATGTGTGGAGAGGAATGATCAGAACCCCAACAAATAGTCTAGGAGCTGAATTAAATGGCTGGCTTAGAGAAAATGGGGTTGGGGAGGTTGCTGATATGAGCATGAGTGAGTAGGGTCCCTTTATATTCTAAATACCTGTACTTTTGTAACCTAACCCTCTTAACTAAGCAGTAGGAGGCCTATGTGCCAGGTGCACAGTAGAAATGGAAATGCAGGTGTTTTCCCAAGCAAAAGAAGGGATGGACTCATGTTGTCTCTGAAAAGTCTATCCAGTCCAGGAGCTGCAGGGGATTGGAGATAAATAAATATAATGTCAAGATGATCTGTTCAGTGTCCAGGCTAAGGTAGTAAGTCCACAGGTAGCCAATAGCTGTTCAAGGAAGATTGAGTCATCGCATCGCCATAGTGACATCCGGCCGAGGCCACGGACAGAGGTACAGGGAAACCAGAGAATTCACTTTTGTGAAACGTGTTTCCTTCTTTCCACAACTGCTACTTACGTGACAGTTTTACTTCAGGAGATCACATTAGCACATCTACCATAAGCATCTTCGTTTTGAAGGAATCAGCTGGTATGTTGGGCTCGACAAAATCAGTTTGCTTCCCGGACGCTCCAAGGAGCATCCTCTCCTGCGCTTCCAAATCCTGGGAGCTGGAGCCCCAATCGATATTCCAGCAGAGGAGAGCGCTGGGGTGCTTTGTATGCCGTTACCCTCTGTAGCGTCGACCCCTAGTAACCAGCTGGGCCAATCAGGCCTGCTTCTCTTTCCACTTCCAAAAACGTCGGGTGTGATGTTTAGGGTTTTTTTTTTTTTAGGGTTCAGTGATTCTCAAACAGCCTGATGAGCTCCAACTCCGACTCCCCATGGAAATGGCCCCTCTCGCCACTTCCCCAATAAAATAATTCCAGCCTGGCGCAGGTTGATATTTGTCAGCTTAAAGCCAGCGCCAGTCTTCCGTCTGTCACTCTCCGTGACAGAGGTGCATGCTTATTTGCCATTCTATTTTGAGGCTTGATTGACGGGTCGACAGGCCTGACATTCACAGCGCCACAGTGGAGCCTGTTATTATCCCTACATTAACATTCTGATAAACACACGGTCGGTCATTGAAGAAATAATTACATCCCGTCACTTCACTGTCTCAAAGAATGGAAATGCATGCCCACCCCCCCAAACTCCACTATTTCCTTGTTGATAGTCTTTGCCATGCTACCCCCAGTTCTTCTGGGATATTCCGTGATCTCCGTATGCGCGTTTTCTCCGACTGCTCACCTTCACACCGCCCCCGTTGGTATTTCTTTGATATGTGCGTATGTGTCGCGCGGGATCCTTTTTAAAAGCATGCGCCTGCAGTCTTGTTTTGAGCACGCAGGGGGCGCCCCAGAGCTCTTTCAAGATTTACCTGGGAGGTTGCATATTAGCTTTTTGCTAAAAAAAAAAAAAACAAATGTACCAACGACCAAACGGTATCATCGCTTAGCTCTTTCCTGATACCCCTCATTTTTTTGATACTGATTTCAAAGCCTTATAATTGGAAAGCAAACCCAAAGAACTACGACAACCCTCCATGTGACCCAAAATAATGGTAATAAATGCTTTGAGGCTGTTCCCTGCCTTTAGAGTTTGGTGTTTTATGTTCCATTAATATTCATCATCTCTGTGAAAATAATTGTCTTATTTTTACTAACTTTTTTTCACAGGGTGCATTATATCAGACAAAAAAGAATCAGTAAAATCCTATAAATGACCTTTTGCAGGACGTTCGCCAAACGTGCCTCTTTTGATTTTACGGTGTTTTTGTGAGATCCAGGAATTGCTGTTAAAAATCACCCTTCTCCCCCCTCCCTGAATCCTTCTGTAACAAATTATTGCAGAAAGTTACAGAGAAAAAGCATTTCGAAGTTAACATTTATAAAAATACAAAATCATCAGATTTTACTGGTGGAGTGAGAGTGCTTTGAGAGACGACTGTTGTGATGATTTAACTGAAATGTGAGTTTTCTCAACCTCAGACTCTGTGTAATCCATTGGATATGTTTTGTGAAGCCATTTATCGGAAAAGTCTGGCAACGGTCTTCCACCATCACCAGAGTCAGAATCCATTCGGGACTGAATGGCATGTAATATCTGTCAAGTGGGCACAACCCTCTGCCATTACTGCCATGATTGATAGCCTGTGACAGCTGATGACTGTGTCTAAGTGCGTCTCCTTCTAATCGCCTGTGTGAAAAACTGTCATTGTAATACGGGCATTGGAAGGTCAGAGCTCTTTGGCAGTAAGTCAGTGGCACAAAGGAACTCGGGGCACGATGACCGTGTAGCGGCAGTGAGCTAGTTCCCATGCTGCACAAAATTGTCTTTTGTGGAGTTATTTTGAAATGCAACAGGAACGTGTGGCCTTTTAGGACTCTATGGCTTCATTTATTATTTTTTCTAATTCCCTAAAGCAAATCTCCATCCAAGTAAGGTTTAAACAAGGCTTATTTTTCATTAACGGGATCCATGTCACAAAAACAGCACTCCCTGTTGTCAGGAATCTCTCACACGGCATGGCCACAGTATGCAGAGTGCAGTGACAGGAGAACCAGGTCCGTGATAATGTTCCAGAGAACTCATCTGTGACAGGAAAGACATCTGAGATATTTACGTGTCATCGTAAACTAAAAAGGTCCAAAATTCATGATTAATGTCAATGCGTAGGCGAGAAAATGTGCTTTAGCTGGGGGG
>JAODJW010000100.1:219958-237060 GCA_026777045.1 Hyperopisus bebe
GGCTTTTGGGGGGGGGGGGGGGGGTGTCGGGTGTCCCAGTGGATCGATCATTCTATTTCCCTGCCTGGGGTGTATAACGTGACTGTGTGCAAACCGCTCTCCATTTTCCCCCAAACAAGTGCCGGAGTCACCTGCGTGTTGTTCATTTCATCCTTAGAAAGGATCAATGGGCAGGAACTATGGTCAAATTTAGGAAGCACTGAAACATTACACCCACAATCAGGCCGAGCTGTGGTTCCATAGTCTCAGTATCTCTCACGTGGGACCCTGAACGGACTCAGGAACTATTGCGTTTTCAGCGGATTGAGTGGACTTGGGCTTTCCCCGGCTGAAATTGTGTCGCATGCCCCTTTCAGAGTGGCCATATCAGCAGTACAGGTGATATTCTAAAGGTTCGCTTCCCCTGTAATCCACCAATTAGCAGTTGCTCACATCGGGTGGACCTTTCCCTGGACTAGATTAGTGATTAGTAACATGGACCCCAGACCCAGGAGATGGGCAGGGGTGTGGAGGACATGGGGGGTGGGGGCAGGGCGTTGGGGGGTGGGGGCAGGGCGTTGGGGGGTGGGAACCACTTTTACAGTATCAGTCAGAATTGCAGTGGTTAACAATCACCAAGAAATTACATACAAACAGTTTAACGCAACCCAAGAAATAGTTAAGCCTGAATTATGTCTGTGTTTTTTAAACCAAAAGCTATACAGATTTTTCAAAAGTAAACCGACAAGTGGACATGAGTTTCCCCTGACTGCCTGAACGACTCCTCCCATGTTTAGATGCAGCCCATGCTTTGCTCCACTCCTACACCGTTGCATAAAATGCTGAGGGACTGAATGTGTCTATCTACATTCCACTTTCCTGTATGAGTCTCATATCAGAGAGCCTTTAATAATCCATACCCCCCCCCCACCTTAGTCTGAGACAGGACTCCACACATGAGCACCATCACGTCAGGTGACATGGCACACCCCGGTCCCATCCTAATTCGCTTAAACCTCCTTCAGCCCCATCTCAGGAAATGCTGACAGCCCCTTCAGCTGTAGCCGATTTTTTGTTGGGGGGGGGGGGAGTTAGTTCAGTACGATGGGACCATTGTGCCCACGGTTATTTACAGCAGTCAGAGAGCAGTCGGGCGGAGCAGTATTTTACAGACGTATTACGAGATTGCAGTGTCAAATCCAAACTCAATTAAAAAGCAAAGCTCTTGTGGAAACCACAAAGCAAGAGATAAATAAATTTCATATACAGATTCGATTAAGAGCTCAACTCTGGTGGAACAGACAGACGAATAAGAAAACAAATAAAGCAGACAAAAAAAGCAAGCACACATATAAGCAGGTAGACAAACAAGCAAACAAACAAGAAGACAGGCAGACAAATGTACAAAGAAATGTTTTTGCTGATGAAGAAAGACTCTGCAGACTCTTAAATATATGCGCTTATAAGTTTCCGATATTATTATATGTATTTATGCACCAAATGTTTCTTCATGTCATTAAAAATCAAATGTGCCAGGACACAAAGATGATAGCTGTGTGTGGCCTTTCATCTGACACCCCCACGCACGAGGACAAAAGACATCAGAACGAGTTTCCAGGCCCGGTTAGATCATAATCCAAGCAATAATGACAGAGCCTGTACGGCAAGCGGGCTAAGAAAACATATAAAGATTATTTATTATAAATAAAAAGGGCGAGCGACTCAGGAGCACGGTTTAAAGCACTCAGCAGCTGACTGCTGCTAGGCTAATTGAATGCTACAAAGGAGAGTGGCTGAGGATCGAGGGCGGCAGAGCGGGAGATGTTTTGTGGCGGTGCCTGCACTCCTGTTTTTTAATAACCTCCCCCACTCCCCGCCACTGCCACCCCCAAAACCCCTGCCCAGCCTAATTATGAGAGTGCGGAATGTTCCGGAGGTTCTCTCCACGAGGCCTTGTGGCAGCCGCTAAAGAGCCATTGAGGGCTAAACTGTGGCGGGCTGGGGGTGGGGGGGGGCACTCACCGAAACTTGTTTTGTCCATAAAGGCTAATCAGATAAGCACTGGGGAGGGTGAGGCTCTTGGGCCATGGGGCAGAACCCCCCCCCCCCCAGGTTATCACCCTATTGTCAGGACTGTTAAAAACAAAAAAAACAGTTATGTGAATAGAATTAATTCCACCGGCATTTATTTACACCGCTTCTGTGTTTTCAGCACTGTGTTTGGTGTTTCGCCTCTCTTTTGCTTTCTTTCTTTTTCAGCTCTCCTGCTACAAATGGTCTACTTTTGTGAACAAAATTAAATTCGTGAACAAGGGAATCATGGAGCAGACAGAGCAATTTCCCATTTAAGCACATTTTGATTTCATATGTTTCCTGAAAGCGGTAGAGTACTCGGGGAACTTCTGTGCCAGATGAGGTTTTGGTTTCAGCGTGGAAACGTCTTCGGTTTAACTTGATAAAAACCAGACCCTCCTCATCTCTGCAGCAACCTTGCCAGGACAGGGAACAGCAGATTCTGCTGGAAGGTGAACAGGAGGAGGGTTACACCACAACAAAGATTAATCCAGTGATCGGTGGAGCCTAGTAATTGAAAATGGCTCCTTTACAAAGAAAATGAGTCCCTTTAATGCTTTCATATGATGGAGTAATTTTGAGTTCATTAAAAAGTCATTAGCTAGGGCTCTAATGAGGCGCCCGCGTTGAGAGGCATGGCACAAAGGCGGCTGCGCTCGTACCTGAAGCGAGCTGTCCGACTCTGAGATGAAAGTCATTAGACACCCATTGCTACGACGCATTACGCGGTGGGGAGACGACAGCAGAGAATACGCACCCAAACCTTTTAGCAAACATCCAAACCCTGAAGAGTAGGATCGCTTTGAGTGGTCCCTGCTTTTCACCAAAATTTTACAAGGGTTGGTAGCACTTTGGCAAACAGCGGACCGCTTTCTTAGCTTGCTACAAAACACGCAACCCGCTAATGCTAAAGACGGCTGACCCTAGAAAGACAGTCCAGCCGTGATGCTATCGGCTAACCTCTGGGTGGGTGTCTCTTGAGCTTGAAGCCACTCTGGCTTGTCAGGGATGCTAGATTTGGTTTGCGAGGGTCACCGTCTTAAAAGCTTTGAAATGCCTCTCGCTAATCCAGCCCTGATAACCAATGGGAATTCATTACTGTTCATTTACACAACAAGGTAAAGACTTTTTCATTTTATCACAAGAAAATTGGCACACATTAGATTTCCTTATTACAAGATAACTAGATTCCACAGAGCTGTTGCTGTACGATACGATCACAGTGGCTTTATACCTGACTTTAATAATGATAATACTGTTTTCACATTTATACTGAAAATTATGCATTTGTCAGCTGAAGTCAAGGGTAGTGAAGCTTTGCTGGTTCAGCCTGATTATTTAAAAGCCTGTTACGTCAAGTGATGTCATGTCAGGTGGTTAAAAGTCTACGTTATGTTGCTTGAGATAATACATTTGTATGGTTTAGAGGTGGTGAGATGCCAGGTCTTGGGTAGTAATGGCACACGAGCCGGATTCCAGGAAAAATAAGGCCATCTCCGACTCAGGCCACATTAGTGGGACAGTGCTGCCCATAATCCTGAGGGATGCTGGCTGCCAAGAGTCTCCCGCTGACTCGTATTAATGACCTCATGTCCAAAGTCAACAAGGAAACATTATATATCTGAGAGGGAAAGAAGTCAAAATGATGTAAGATACCTGCACCGGCATCCAAATCCCCGGTGAAAAAGCACTCGAGGACACCACGGGTCTCCTTCCCTCTGGAACACCCCCTTTTGTTTGTGCATATCCGTGTTACGACTGTCGAAAGCTGATAAAAGCCTTTAAAATTTAATCCAGATAATACGACACCAAGAGCTGGCGAGAGAGAGAGAGAGAGAGCAAGATGGGGAGAGAGAACCAAGGCAGCACTGGAGCAGAGGGACGCTATAATATTTTTCTCGAATTACATGCATCCCACAGCTGATGTGGGAGTGGAACCTCCTGGCCCGGCGGTCATAAGTGGACTCAAAGTCAGTACGTCGGCTGCTGCTCCAGCTGCCGGCGAATCCGTTAATTAAGCTTGCTAATGGGCGTAATTGCGGCCGCCGGTGATCCCAGATGCTGAGCTAATGCTAGGTTTGCCGGTGCCGCCGGGGCTCGGCTGTCTCTGAGGCCGCGGAGGTGTGGGTGGAGGTGCAGAGGCGGGAGTGGGGGGAGTTGGGGGGGGTTTGACTACATGCCTGCCTCCCGTTCTTGGTCGTTAGCAGCTGCTCCCAGCAAGGCGCCCAGCTGTTACTGCATGCCTCCGCTTTTGCGGGTTGGCTTAAAGATTGGGTCGACAAAGCTGTGCCACGAAGGAGCCCAGGGAGCAGCCGGAGAGCCTGGTCAATCCAGTGACGCTGGACCGTGACCCAGGCTGTCGCTATGGTGCTGCAGAAACACTGACACTATGTTTTGTAAACCAGTTTTCCCCAACCCAGTCCTCGAGAACCTGCAGACAGTCCATGTTTTTGCTCCCTTCCAGCTTCAGATAGCGAAAACATGGACCATCTGCTGGTCCCCAAGGACCAGATTGGGTAACACTGTAGTCTTAACAAACAGTGTTCACTTGAATTTAATCTGGGACATTAAAGGTGGCAGTTAGTAAAGGAGGCTTTATTTTTTAAAATATTTTTTAAATCCTGTTATACAGTTCTTATATATAGGTATACAGTAAACATATATTATGTATTTACGCATATATGTATGTCTATATCTAGTCTCAGATTAGTGGGATGATAAAAATATCTTTAAAGTGGCATGAATCCCAGAAAAGACTATTCCTTCCAAAGCTGAAAGCAAAAGCATGGTAAGCAAAATGAATGTGTGAAGCAGATGTATAAAAGTCAAATATTTACATGTCCTTACAGAATGAACACTTCACATGGAATGCCATTACTGTGCGGTCAAAAGTTACGGCTGAAAGCGTGTACATAATAAGTCTCCAAGTTCATGGACCTAAAACTTTTTTTTTTTTTTTTTTTTGCTCAGCCAGTATTTATTTTCCTATCTGTTTCCCTAGCTTTTCAATTTATTTTTTTCTTCTTTTTTTTTTTTTTTTTACTGCCAATCTATCATACAACGTGTCATACGAGTCAGAATGACCTGGCATTGTAGCGTGGGTCAAAGGTGACCCAGCCAGCAGAACTGTCTAATTTTCCCACACAATGGCTGAGAAAACAGGGTTTCGGCGACCCGACCGTAGGTACAGACTCAAAGGAGCGCTTAGAGGACAGTGGCTGCGAGTGGCAGGGTCTTCTAAGCATGTTTTGAAGCCCTGTCTCTCCCTCCCTGGATATGAGCAAATTAGTCAATGTATCCTAGCCTGTCGCCCCGTGCGAGGGATGCAGCTCGTGCTTCCTCTTCGGGCTTACTGTCATTCCATTGATGGAGAGCTTCTCTGAGCATGCCCCACTTGGGACCGGGGCGAATCAGCCGGAGCTTGTTACCGTAGTGATGCCTCAGGGTGTGTGCGTGTTTGTGGGGCCCGCCCGCCTTGCTCCCACACGTCACCCCCGGCACTAATCAGCCTGTATTTCTCTGGCGCCTCCGTGGATGTGCGAAAGCTATTACAGAGACTCAAATTGTGTGATAACTGTTCGAATTACGAGGGCCCAGAGGTACAATCGCATGAGGGGAGTTGGGATTTAAAGAGCTGGTCCTAAATAGGTTTGCTCCCACCACTGTAAGATACTTCAGCATCACTTATCCTCACTAAACATGGCACAAGTGGTGCATTTATTACCTCTGAAAAAACCCTGCCTTTAACGACCCCCAGCCCTAACATCTATATGCGATTTAAAAAAGAGAATAAGACACATTTCCAACCATGTGTGTTTCGTCAGGTTCAAATACACCGATCAGCCATAACATTAAAACCACCTGCTTAATACTGCGTCGGTCCCCCTCGTACCATCAAAGCAGCTCTTACCCATTGAGGCATGGACTCTGACGGTGCCCCTTGGAATCTGGCACCGAGACGTTAGCAGCAGATCCTTTAAGTCCTGCAAGTTTCCAGGTGGGGCCCCCATGGATTGGACTTATTCGTCCAGCCCGTCCCACAGATGCTCGATCGGATTGAGCTCCGGGGAATTTGGAGGCCAAATCAGCACCTTGAACTCTTTCATGCCGAACAATTTTTGCAGTGTAGCAGGCCGCATTATTCTGCTGAAAGAGGCTACTGCCCTCTGGGAACATATCTGCCATTAAGGGGTGTACTTGGTCTGCAATAATGTTTAGGTAGGTAGCACGTGTCAAAGAAACATCCAGGACCCAAGGTTTCCCAGTAGAACACCGTGGAATGATGCATACACACCCGCGCGTCCACATGATGTAACAGAAAACATTACTCCTCAGATCACACCACCTTCTTCCATTGCTCCATGGTCCAGTCCCAATGCTCACGTGCTCATTGTAGGTGCTTTCGGTGTTTGACATGGGCCAGCATGGGCACTGTAGCTATGCAGCCCCATACACAGCAAGCCGCGATGCACTGTGTGTTCTGACACCTTTCTATTATAGCCAGCATTAACCTTTTCAGCAATTTGTCCTCTGGTTTCAGGCCAGACGGGCCAGTTTGTGCTCCCCATGTGCATCACTGAGCCTTTGGCGCCCATGATCCCATTGCTGGTTCACCAGTTGGTCTTCTTTGGAACATTTTTGGTAGGAACTAACAACTGCAGATCAGGAACACCCCACAAGAGTTGCTATTTGGAGATTTTGCTCCGACCCAGTCACCTAGCCATCACAATTTGGCTTGAAGTTGCTCAGATCCTTACACTTGCCCATTTTTCCTGCTTCCCGTACACCAACTTCAAGAACTGACTTTTCCCTTGCCTAATATATAATGGCGCCATTGACAGGGGCCAGGGGTGGCATGGTGATTAGCACTGTCACCTCACGCTTCTAGGATCTGGGTTCCAGTCTCTGCCGGTGGTTCCATTAGTGTGGAGTTTGCATGTTCTCCCCATGTCGTTGTGGGGTTTCCTCCAGGTTTCCCTCCACAGCCCAAAAACATGCTGAGGCTAATTAGAGTTACCAAATTGTGTATCCTGTGACCCTGAACAGGATAAGTAGTTTCAGAAAATGGATTGATGGATGGATGGATGGATGACAGGTACCACTGCAACAAAATAAATAAAAAATTTATCCCTTCACTTGTCAGTGGTTTTAATGTTATGGCTGACTGGTGTACATTTTTATTTAGTTGTTTATGAGCGTTGAGTATTATATCTGTATAATAAGTTCTATAAATTTGAGTTGCACTTAAAAAATAATCAAGGTAATGCCGGATGCTGAAAATAATAGTCTTTGATTACATGCCCCTGTTGTCTTTTACAAGCACAAAACGTCACTCTTTACCTGGTTGGCAATATTAGCCGTCAAAGCTATAAAGGTCTTAGCAGTTGGTCTCAAATATACATCAACTGAACATCAGGTTGCTAATAGGAATTGCTGACTCAGGAGAAGATTGGCAAGAGGTCTTCTGGCCCTGGACTGAGGGAAGGGTCAGCCTTTGTTCATTAGCCAAATGCTACCAGGTCATCAAAGATAATTACTTGGTAGCAAATCCATAAATTAATTAAGACTTACGTTTTGTGTATGGACTGGGCTTTATAACATCTACATTGGGCTTTTCTTAGTTTGCTAAAGGCAAATCCTGGTCACAGGGACTCTATCAGCAGATTTTATGAAGATAAGCCCTGCTAGGACTGCAGCCAGCTCTCTGAAGCAACATATAGCGTTTCATAAAAATGCACAGATGCTGCAGCCGCATAAATCCTGCGTGTGTGAAGTCGCAATCTACATCCCTAGCGTTTGTCCACATCTATGACGGTGACAACATGACCATTCTTCTTGGTCCCTCAGGCGTGTGCACGTCCTGTAATTAACGCAAAATTAAAAAGTTAAAGTCAAAAGGGTCTCAGGAACGAGTCACCAGGAAAAGGAGGAGTATAGAGCAATACTGTTCAACAGATAGACACCCAGACCTACAGCTAAAAGATGAGGGTAGATACCAAGCCCGAAATTGCTTTTTAAAAGTCGATATACTCTCTCAGCAGATTCAAAAGACACCTAAGGCAGGAGATTATTTTATTAATCTCCTTGCGGAAATTCCCCTGCTCTACCAGGAGTTCACTGACAAGTCTATAAAAACTTGGCAGAGTCCATATTATTTACATAGGACTCCAGCAGAATTATTGGCTTTGATTTTTTTAATGATGCACTACAGTATTTTGCCGCTTCCCTTCATTTCGCCTTAAGGCCCATTGACACTTGAGGATCCTAAGCCAACTGCGGACTGAGCAGAAATGAGGTCATTGTGCTGGAACATTGAGGTTAGCTAAATCCCCATCGCAGTAGGTGAGGTATGCTCCCCCCAGAGGCAGGTGTGCCCCCTCCTTAATGGAGTACAAGCCATGACAGTAATGACTGCCTCTCAGGAGGAATGGCATTTGTCAGCACAGGATCTATGCCCTCAGGAAAAGAAAGACAGAGGTCATTCCACCCAGCTCCGTACCCCAGCCACTGATGTCGAGAGCCACTTTGAGTGTGGAGGGGGGAGGTGGGTATTTCTGCCCCCTTAAGTATTTGCCAGAGGAGGTTGTCTGAAATATCAGTCTACGTGCCTCGTTGTCCTGTGTAGCTCTACCAATCACTAAGTCAGAAGTCGATAGAAGTGAAAACCTTTGGGCCATGTTCTCAATTCTGAAGTTCTGAGTTGTGTTGCCAGCAGATTCTCCTTATCACCTTTTGTTTTTTTTACCCATAATGCATCTAAGACATACATCTGCAACACATAGCCACCCTGTCACAAACAAATGGATGTGCTTGATAAGGCTGATGTGCTGTCCACCCACAACTGCCCTCCCTCTAGCTAAAGGACTGACCTCTGATAGAGATGGGTAATAAACCACGGCGGAGGCGGGATGTTAGAACAAGGGGGATCCGAGCAATTCTAGTAACAATGCTTCTGCACACAGCAGCTTGGCCCTAATCCAGAAGCACACTGTTCTCCATCCTTTGAGTGGGTTGGTTACTCGGTGAACGTGGCAGGGAAGAGGAACCTGCGTGTGGTGGGATTTGGAGCACCTGAGGCCTGTTCCCATCCCCGGCAAGATGGAAAGGCAGATGGGTTCCTAATGATCAATGCTACCAAAGTTACCTGCGGCAATGTGAACACATGACGTTCATTTGC
Source organism: Hyperopisus bebe (assembly GCA_026777045.1). Lineage (NCBI taxonomy): Eukaryota > Metazoa > Chordata > Actinopteri > Osteoglossiformes > Mormyridae > Hyperopisus > Hyperopisus bebe. The sequence continues at coordinate 229,188 of JAODJW010000100.1, forward strand.
AGCTGAAGGCTGAAAAATCTGTGTTCTAGCATCAGACTCGGAGCCGACGGCTGGACATAAAACGAGGCTTCCATGTTCTGCCCCTCAGTTCTCTTCACGGTCTCTACTTTGCCGTGATGAGAGCTAAACCGGACAGGCTGCCCATTTGGTTTTCATCTGCTGATCGTCCACTGATGGGAAGCTTCCCCATGAGATGAGACAGCTTTTCAAGACATGGTGATAGATGTGTGGAAGGAGTGCATGACGGAGGAAACACAGGGCAGCCGCTGGGTACAAGGGCGTCCCGCGCATGTAAATATTTATTTATTCATTTAGATTTATTGCCGTCGTTAATCCAGAGAAAGCTGGCTATGTCGGAAAGATTTACTGTTCTACTGCATACCTGAGATTTTTGTTTGTGGCCAAGATGAGAGGGATGCACCCCACACCTCACCCACTCTAATGTTTGACTGCTCGCATAAAGATTTGTGATTTTTAATTCCCTCTGTTTGGCGTGAGATGCTTGCTAGATTTTCGAGTGAGGTGTTTCATGGAATGATGTTTCCATGGAAGAAGAGCGCCTAGTGTAGGGAGAATGACGTTTTGGTGTAGATATCTTATCGTGGTGGTATTCATGGCTTTCAGGTGGATTATCGTAGCTACAGTGCAGATGAGGTGTGAGTTTCAAAGCTTTCAGGACTGTTTCTGCTGGGGGTCCAGTGATGGAAGTTATTATATCCACACTGATTCCTTGGCTACTGGCACAGGAAGGAGATGCACCAATCCAATGAGAAGAGTTAAAATCTCAGTACCTTAATTTAACCACTGATTGCTTAATTAACTGGGGGTTTAGAGTGTAATTAGGATCAGGTATTATGCACGGATTATTTCTGGGCCTTCCACAGTAATAGGCGAGGGTGTCATGAGGGAGGTTGCATCCATGCCAAGATTTCATGCTGTCGGCTGAAATAAATCTCATGATCAACACTTAAGAAATTGAGCAGAGGCAGACCTCCTGCTCCGAGATCCAGATCTCTGTATGGGAGTCGTGAAAGGGGCAGGAGATCGGGGACCACTGAGACATGACAATGATTACCAAATAACTGACTTTCCACTGTCTTGTCACGAAGTTTCACTTACACTTTAGTCAAGACAATTTTCCATCCAGAATGTTCATATCGTTCAAGTGGCTTCAAAAAGAAAACAATGTGTTCATACATTGTTTGCCGAGAAAATTCTAATTACAGAAATCAAAGGCAATTCAAGGTTTTCCATTGAGGATTCCTGAATGCTGCCTCTCTGACTTTAAACAATTACCAAGACTGAAGTGTCAGATCTCTGTTGAGATATCCTTTAGTCCCTCGTCTGCTTGTCATCAGACTGCTGCTCTTTCCTACCTTCCTGGCTTGTTGACTTCATTTAAGTGTGGGCTTTAAATAGTGTCACACCTCTGCTTTTACTGCAGATGACCAATGTAAGTGTCTTAAATGCCTCCGACCCTAACTCTGTGTTGGTGAAGCTAATCATGGTTTTGCTCTATTTTGTGCTCTGTGTTAAATTGAGGGTAGCTGCATGTGACATGATTGTGACATATTTTGCTCAGTGTGACACAGCAAGGCCCAGAGGCAGAATCTCTGGCTTGGTCATGTCTGGGTTCATTACGCCTATACAGTGCTTTGCCAACCCTTGATGACCTCACAGACCACGATAATGGACCTTGCTGGAGAGGTGAAGAGCTGGAAACAATGGCTTTGGATTTCATCAGCAGCACATTCATCAATGAAAAGTATGGGACATGAGGTCCAGGCCATGCGCTAATTACTGCCTCCCCTGTGATTGCATGACACCTCTTATGGTGCAAGCAGCAACAGAATGGGACTGGCTAGGGAATTGCATTGGTTCGTCTGATTGGGGCTTTGCTGATTGCTTTAATCATCACCTCCATCGCTGGCTCTGACAGATGCATTAAGGACCTGAAAAACACTCATTTGTGTCAAAATCATATATCCTATGAAAGCAAACTCTTTTACTCATGTTTTTCTCTTCTTGACTGTGGTAGTGCTCAAAAATAATAATGAAGCGAGGGCTTTAATCACATTCTGGATCATTCTGACATTATCCTACTTTACACTTCCATGCCACATCAAATGCAACAATATTTAATGTTATTCTGAATTATTTTAACCTTTTTTTTCACCTGACGGATGACATTTCCGCTGAGGTACCTCTGTGCCGTCACATGGCTTCTCCGTTTCGGAGATGCCCATTAACAGGGGCTATCCGTCAAATCAAACGTTATAGATTCGCCCCATCAGGTACTCGCTGTAAACATTCACCGCCCAGGAACGAAGCGCCAGGTAACCGAAGCAGACATGATGGAAGGGCAGGGTGCACCTGCCGATTTTTGATATTAGCATGTCCAGACCATTATGTGGGACGCCTGCCATCGCTCAAATTTACGCTAGCGGCAAACGAATCGTCCTTTTGGAACTTCTCAGCGCCGATGCTTTATTGAGGATTTTGGGTACGTAAACAGCTGACGGATTTACGCATCTACTATACAGGTTGCTGTTTACTTCTATGCTTATTTAGCTCTGTGTTCGATGGCTGCTCCCATAGCTGAGATGCGCTGGGTTTTATTGTAATCTGGCCCAATCGATGCCGAGAAGAAAGGGAAGAAGAATAAGACCTTTACCATAAATCACGGTTCTCTGGCAGCTGACACAGGTGACTAGCTGAAAAGGTGAATGCTTTTGATTTTCTTGTACTGCTATAGGGGCTGAGGATATTGACATTAAATGATTGAGGTTGCTGGTAATCACACTCCCTGTCCAAGAACCTTATAAGCACTCGCTTTATGTACATCTAGGTAGTACTAGGTAGAATCCATTTTTGCTTCCAGAACCCCTTCAAGGGTAGATATGAATTCAGAGGTATCTTTCTGAATGACAAACTTGTACTGAGCTGTTATTTTTGCATTGGTGACCTTCCTGTTAACTTTAAGAAGTCTGGTCATGCTCCTCTGACCTCATTAATAAGGTGTTTCCAGCTACAGCAATGCCACTGACTGAATCACAACATTGTCTGTAAACTCTAGACACTGTAGTCTGATGAATATGATGGCTGCTTTGAGATGCTGGAACCACCACATTTGGCACCAAAATCACACCACGTTCAGCATCCCTTAGATCAGGCATCTCAGCCATTCTAATGCATAATGAAACAGTAACTGAACGCCCTGAACTTTTTCTGTGTGCTGCTTGAATTTGGCTGCAGTCTCACAATGCACTTTTTGCAAGTTGTACCTAATAAACTGGCCAGTCAGTGTTGTTCTGGAGCAATAACATGCACTTAACTTCTAATTGTATTTTGAACACCAAACCATCTGGTATAAGCACAGATCAATGAAAACAGCAGAAGTCAAAACAGTTGGGCTGTCCGGTATTGAATTTTAAAGGTTTCCAAGTAATTCGAGGCCAGATGAGTTACCTTGGTTTGAAACAAAGGATTTTATTTTTTTTGCTCTCTGTCTCAGTTGTCACATGGGGCCATCGGAGGAGGGGGGGACGTGTCTTTTTGTCGCCGGGGCTTAATTAACAGGAGAGAGGGAGTTTAGGGATTATTCCAGGAGGGGTGCTGAATTAAAGTGCAGCTAATGAGTTGAGGCTTCTTAATTTGTTCTCCTCCGTAATTCCGGTATGGATAAGCAAGTCTTTATTCGCCTTTTCGATTAGCCCGCTGCTCGGTTTAGGGTTTAGAAAGCAAATCGGGGGGGATTACGGGGCTTATGATGGGACTAGCTCAACGGATTCATAGGTGTTTCTGAGATAAGGGAATTCACCTTTGCTGATGGGGAGTGCTGCATTGTTCCTGGAGTGGTGAAGTATGGGGGTCTCCTAAGGGACACTGAAAGAGGGATGGATTCATCCTTTTGTTTGTCCCTGACCATTAGCCTTCGAGCGGCTCCAGGTGTCTCGCCATGCGGAACGACCCACAATATAGCTCCCCTGTCTGTTCTCACAAGCCAAGTTCACTGCCTACAATCTCGCTAGAGAAAAGCAGACTTGACAGAAGGCTTCCGTGTTGGACAAGAGTCACCGTGGCAGGTAGATGGTGAGGTCCCACTTTTGCCCGTTCCTCTCAGCTACTGCGAGTGAGGTCCGCCTTCGTTCACCCACAGTTACTAAGCAGGACAGCAGGGGACCAGATTCGGGGACGTCTGTTAAGGCAGTGTGACCCGGACTTGAGTAGGAGTGAACATGACTGCAGCATGACATTGGATGCCTAAGAATGGAATCTGCTGGCGTGGTTTATCAGCGTGGGGCCTGACCAAAAGGCGCCATGGTGCTGCAGGAAGGGGAAAAATCCACCCTTCTAGGCACCTACCCAGTAAGACCCCCCAGCTCTTGCTACGGTTTGTTTAGACAGTGATATGGAAAGGGCAGATGAGAAGATAATTATTGCACACCCTAACAGAGCACCTTATGCAAAGGCAAGCAGTCCAAGAACGTTGATGTCTGGTTAATTAATTTACCAGTCCTACCCTGCATAGCATGCCATTTCATTCCTGAATGGTGGAAGGGAAACAATTATCATTATACATTGTAGACTTTCTGTATTGCCGTTTTTTCCCCTGTGTTTTGTGTCTTAGGTGTTTTTAATTGGAAATTTTATAGCCTTAGAAACTGCAGGTTAGTCTCAAGGATTTTGAACATAATTGTTGGGCCTTATTGTGAACAGGAAATGAAATAAGATATCATCTTGTAACCTTGCAGAGCAAGTAAATACTGTATACATGACCTCCACAATCCAGATGATCTGGATAACAAACAGATGGACCATATGGTATTTCCTTTTCAGTGTGCCTGTGGATTTCAGATTATCCATGGAGGCAGACCATCTCTGACTGGTAAACTCTATTGTCGTTTGACAATAAGGAGATCCTCAGGGCTGGTCAACATGTTGGGTGACAAAGACAGCTGTCTAGGGTGCCATTTTCTGAGGGTGTGCTGACCAGAAATGGAGCTTACCTTGAGCTTCACATGGGCTTTGACCAGAGTTGCTAGTGATCATTCTGTGACTTACTCTGTTCACAGCCCACGAAGAGTCCAGGGCCTCCTGCTAAACTCCTTGTCAAATCTTGAGCTTTCTATTGAGCTAAACACTGACACATGAAAAATAATGATAATGTGACACAGACATCTCTTCCATACAGCTTAGGTTACACCTTCAGAGTCCTCTGAGGTGTATGCGGGAACATTCTGGAGAATCTGTGGCCAGACGTGTCAAAACGGTCTCTGTGTTGGCATCATGTCCAAAGTGACCCACGTGTAGTACTTACAGTATAACCCTGACCACCATTAGGGTCCTGCAAGGTGGACACAGAAGGTGCGAGAGCACAGAATCTGAGGTCTCTGATTAATCTTGCTAGACTAACCCCCCCCCCCCCTTCCCTGCTGAATAGCACGTCAGTATAGTCTCCCCACACTCAGATGGCAGACGCCAGACGTCGTAGAAAGCTGGGATTGCCATGACGACCTGCCATGTGAGTGGGTGGGCAGCCTGCCATCTCAGACACACAGAGCGCGGAAATTGTCCGTAAACGAAAGGATCACATTCCATTAATCCATGTTGTGGCGCACTCTGATATTTGCCCATCACAGTGGTTGTTAAATATATGGAAACCGTCATGAGTGTAATGACCACTAGCACTCTGCATGCCAATACTTTTGATGTTTTGATAATTTTGAGGAAGATTCTGTTGTTCCACTGACTATTGGGGAAGACGTTCCAGCTTGTCTAGGTCATTATTAAATCGATATCATGGATACAGACTTCACAAAAAACGAAGATATCAAGAAATAAGATATCAATAAATACTCATTTGATGAGTTTAAAAGGGTGCCCGGGAACACAAATGAGAATGGAAGACAGAAATCTTGTAACAAAGGCTAACAAAACTTTTTTTTATATGCTGGAAACTTAAGCTGTCTCAGAGCACAGGAGGTAGCCTTGGGGTAAGAATCGTGTGTGATCATTTCTTGCTGCCCAGTTCAAGAAGACTGCAGCAGAGCCCAGCATTAGAAGGACAGGCATGTTCTCTCTAGTGCTCTTTGATCTCCTCACGTTCCCGACTACCTGTCAGCTAAGATAAGGAATTTAGCAAACAAATAAAGAACTATGTTTACACAACACAGTAGGCCTCTCTTCCCAATATTATGGTGTCCATTGCTCTCGTTCTTTTTGTTCAACATCTTCTAATCCTCGATTCCTTTTCGGAAGCCGGAGACAGCTTGTGTTTAGCTCAGGTGCGGTGCCAGGGCGTTTTTCATTGCCAGCGCAATATTAGCCGCCAAACGTAGTTTCGGTCGTACGGTCACTTGGCTGGGATGGGAGATTTGTGCGCTGCCAAGCCAGCTTGGCGTTGGCTGGCCATACTGGGATGCGTCAGCTTCAGTGGCCTCCCGCAGCACCAGTGGAGAGAAAAGAACTGCCGTGACGAAATCGATATTTCACGGACCGCCGTGAGGAATGCATGCAGCAGCTCGTAGGTCATGATTAAGCCGGACGTAAATGTTATCTCTCAACTCCAATAATAGTATTTCCACGCCTGCACGATTCCTGCACATGTATCATGTGACATATATGCCAATTAGTCTTATAATAATCGGGGCCGATTTTTACTAAGGTTAGGTTTTCAGTCCCGCACGTCGTCTTTGTATTAAAGGTGACGTGAGTTATGGTTGTCACTTGCCTAATTGTCACTGTTGAATAAAGTATAAATGACTCAAGGAATCCCACAGTATGATGATAATGAGGACAAAAGGGTACATTCATTATAGGTTAAAGTATATCCATTTATAGATGATAGAATATTGAATTACTCATTCAGAAGGTCTGGGAAGGGAGAAAAAAAAGTCTCTTGCCATTCTCAATAAAAGTTTTTATAATTTATTGTGCATGTTGAATTTTTTAATCCCATTTCACACTGGATTGGAGATTCCTTGGTTAGGCTAGGCCACCTCATTGCCCAGTTCGTTGTCCTCCTCAGACTGGGTCTCGTGGCTGAAAAGTAGAATGAGAAAGGAACATGAAAGACAATGTCAAGAGGAACATACCTGCCAGCTGTATTTTGTCTCATAAAATTGATATACTTGGATCCAGTTCCCCATATATTGGCTTGAAATGAAACGCTTGTAGAAACAAGGGAAGAGCATGAAGAGATCAACCTCACTAGTTACTACTATATGACTGCTTTTTTAGCTTTTTTAAGTGTCCTTGTTCCAATTAGGGTGTTAAGACAGAATATTATTTAAGCGGAACATAGGTTTTTTGGTATAGCATCTAAATTTAGATGGTTGTTTACTGCATCCCCCCAGGGATCAGCAGGATTTTAGCCTTTAAGGTTTGCCGTGGATCAAATGCGCTTGTGTTAGCTTTTGTACCACAATATTTGGACCAGAAAATAGGCACCACTCTCCCACAGTGATGTCACATTTGAAGACTTTCCCAGTCTGGAATAAAGCGGACAGTAATCCCCATCTTATACGAGCATTTCCCTGCATGGGTTTTTTTTTGTTTGTACAGTTCTCACTCATCCCTCTCTTAAAACCGGCCGCGGTTCATGCAGATGCTGTCGGAGTCCCTGTGGGATCTGACTGTTCTTCCGTGTTTGCCGAGAACCCTGTTCATTTTGGCGATTAATCTTAATCAATTACGCCTGAGGACGTTGTTTGCACATTGGGTCATTAGTGATAGGTGAGAAGATGTACAGTAAAGCTAAATCTGGACATAATAAAAAGAAAAAGAAATGTTTCCTAAAGAGAACATAATTTCCTAATAATTTTTCTGTGATATAATGAAATGAACTTTGGCTGTTTGGGGAACACTGAAA
>JAODJW010000100.1:270567-289269 GCA_026777045.1 Hyperopisus bebe
TATATTTAGAGAGAGAGAGCGAGAGAGATAGATAGATAGATTTGGGATACTATGATATGAATTTGTCTTGCGAAGCAGCTCAACTTAATTCCAACTCCAATTCCAATTCCAAATGATATAAATGCATTTCCAGCAACGTGCCGTGATAAGCTGGGTGAGGACACCATGGCTTTTAGTGAAGTCCTTGAGTCTAACTATTCAGACAGCAGTGCTACAAAGCTCCAATTATCATTCATTGCTTCATTGGATCCCATTCACTTTAATAGACCATGAAGTAGCCCTCATTTTCCCATTGAGGGGAGAGTTACTGTCTATTACTGTACTCTGCATTTTATATTCCCACATATCACTTTTAATCTCTGCTCCTGGTGAAATTACATAGTAAAAACATTAAACAAGGGTCACGGCAAAGAATTGGTAATGTTGGTGTTGATCAGGTGGAAGATTCATGTTGGGGTCAGACTCTACCAGACAGTTGAGAGCTTGGGACAAGAGACAAGAAAGCCATTGTCTGACCAGTGCCTTTTGTGGGGCCTGATCTCTATAGCTTTGCCCATGAAATGGTACCCAGATGTAAAGTCGGAAAAAATGTTCCAGAGAGGTTGTGTGAGGTCAGCTTTCAGTTTAATGGTGGTGAGATCAAACTTAACTGCAGTCAGTAAATAACATTAATGGCTATTGGTTCTGTGCAACATGCCCTGGTTTATGTCACTGCTGACCAATCAATCGGCCCACTGAAAAATCTATTAGCATTTAACGTGGGGGTAGATAGTTATTTTGCTGACAGGGCTGGGATATTAATTGTCATATTACGGAAGGCTTTCCCGCTGCTATTCAAATGTCAGTTTTTGTGTCCATAGCGATGATGCGATGCAATTGGCTTGGTGAGCCTGCAGATTAATCTGCACCAGTCTGATCATGTCAAATTGATGAGCAGTGGATGCTCGAGACTTGGGAGAAATTTTAGAAAAGGTATAAGATCAAAGAGATATCTTGAAGAGCGAAGTATATCCGCCGCTTCGCAAATCCTCCGCTGGTCATACTGCCTGAATCAGTATTTATTCCATTTTATGGATTACGCTGAGATGCCTGTACTGGATTTATTTAATTATTGATGTAGCTAGTTTGGACTTTATCCTGACCTATCGCGGAATTTACCTACAGGGATCCCATTTCGGCATGAATAGCCCTTGACCTCATCACATTAAATTAAGTTTTTTCCACTTGCTCTCACCAAGAGGTATGCAAAACTGGAATATGTTAATCAGTAGTCATTTTACGAAAACTAGCAAATACGTCTGGGATTCAGATCGGATCGTAGGCTATGGTCTCTGTAGGTCAGGACCAATGCACAAAGCACTGGATCGAAGAACGGTCTCGCTGTCCATGTTAAGTGTGATATACCACACGACCTGTGTTGTGCGAAACAGTGATTTCCTTTGGGTGATGTGGATTCGATGTGCGATTCGGATTTGATGTGCGATGTGGTGAACCCACTTTCACGCTGCCCACTGAGACTCTGTAGCACAGAGATCAGGTGAAAAAAGTGCGAAAAAACACTGACGCGAGACCATTCACTGCCAAACCTTTTGAGAATCCGAACGCTTTGGCCAGTGAGTGTTTTTGATTTTCATCTCGAGGGCTCCTGAAGGGTACCGTTAAGGCTTTTCTAATCAAACTCAGCCTTTCCTGAACTCCCATGGAGAAATTCCCTGTGCTTAAGAGCCCACGGTGTAAATTCCCCTAATAGATATTTAAAGTGCTTTACAACAGTGGATTTTATCCCTCCTGTAAAGTACTGTAAAATAAACCACTCTCCATCTTATTAAACTATAAATTTCATACCATTTGTCACCAAAGCATATTTCAATATTCCGTGTCCGTGTGCGCAGTATCAATAAAAATAATTTGTGGGCCTGGTACAGAGAGGTTTCCATCTAGAATTTATATTACTTTTATTACCATATCTCTGTTTGCCAGGGAGCAACTGACAGCTCATTGTTGCTTCAAATAGAATATCTGACTGATTGTGATCTGAGGCTCCTCATAGTACCAGTGACCTTCTTCTGTGGCTCTGGACGTGTAGTTAAGCTGACGATATCTTGGGAGAGCGATCGCTTGATGACAGGGCACTGAGTTGTCCATTTTTCACAATTCAAATGACAGCAGAGGTAAAAATAATGTAGAGGTGCTGTGTTGGGGGGCTGTGTCTCCCAAAGGAGTATTGCCCAGAGACGCACACACACACACACACACACACACACACACACACACACACACACACACACACACACACACACACACACACACACACATACATATATGTTATAACACCACATCAGTTCCCAAATCTCCTCAGGGGCACCTCTGCTATTCCAAGTATTAGTTACATTTCAGCACCAGCTCAATTAGTTAATTAATCGAATTAGTAAAAAACAAAAAGTCAATTAGGTATTGATCAGCTATTGAAGGTGTTGGTGATACAAAGTCAAAAAAAAATTCATGGGTGTTTTGGATGGTTGCTGCAGCTCCTGGGATGATTTTTGGAGAGGTTTCGAAACGACCACGTTAGCATAATTTGTGAGACGTATATTTTTACGGCAACATGTAGATCGTTCAAAGATTTTCTGTGACTGCCTAAGACTTTTGTATGGAGCACCTGAAGGGACCTGCGCAAAAAAAATAAATTATTTTCTTGTGCGCACACAAAAGTAACATCATTTATTTTTTTGCACAGGTCCCTTCAGGTGCTCTGTACTTTTGCACAGGTCCATTCAGATGCTCTGTACTTTTGCACAGGTCCATTCAGATGCTCTGTACTTTTGCACAGGTCCATTCAGGTGCTCTGTACTTTTGCACAGGTCCATTCAGATGCTCTGTACTTTTGCACAGGTCCCTTCAGGTGCTCTGTAGTTTTGCACAGTACTCTATAATTATAATTAGTGTGAATGAGTAGCAAATAATCTTCATACCACAAGCCTCCCAGTCCTCACCATATTATTGATATTTTTTTCTTAAGCCTATGGATCTGTTATAGGCATGATGAAAACGTCTTGCAGGATGTGAGTTCAACCTTTTCTCTACTGGCTTCCGAGTTGTGCACATTTACTTTTGTAAGCACTGTATCAGTTTGATGAGTTGGTTATGCTGATTAAATTTTGGGAGCTATGGATGAAAAGATCTCAATGTCCTACTGATATCGTTCAACTTTGGGATTCATCTTTTTTTTTTCTTTCAATATTGCTTGCTATTGATTTTTCTTCACTTTTTAATTAAATTTCAGAGCAGTATATTTCTCTTGGTCTCACTATGTTTTTCCCAGTTGGATTATGTCGTTGAGGTTATATATAGCTTTGAGTCATTTTGAATGTTTTTAATTAGAAGAGGATTAAGAGACGGAAAGTTCAAGTCAATTGATAGCTTTGGCTAATTGTGATTCGTACTCCTGCTTTTACTGATGCTCCATTTTCATTGCATGAAATGCCATTTTTCAGCCCAGTAATACAGTTTCAGTAACCTACCATATAGCAGGGGGAGGCATTTCAGACTCAGTCATCTAATTTTATGACTCCCGATTCTCTTCACAAAGCAGTCAAACCCAGTGTCGAAAAACACAGGCTTTTGAAGCACTATCTATTTGAGGTGAGGGTGGTTATTTTCAGGATTGGAGTGACACAGTCAGGTCATTTATCCTGCCATCTGCGGCTCCCGATGACAGCTATCTGTTCAGAGTTAATTTTATGCTGAAAAGTGACTGTATATTAAAATTTGTATTATTAGCAATATCTTTAACAGTGAGATCAAAGTTGCATTCTAATTCTATTCTAAAATCCCACATATGCCATTTACAGCTCTGGAAAATTTTAAGAGACCACAGCAACATTTTAATTTCACTTATTTCTCAATTTATTTGAATGTAAAATCTGTGTAAAATATACATAAAAATATATTCCAACCTGGCTCTTCCCTGCGTCTCATTGATGAAGGGCTTCTTCCTTGTTTTCGATGTCTTTAAGGGCTTCTAGGAGTCCTATCTGTCCTATCAGTGCACTTCACACCACTTAATGTTTCCCATTCTTTTTGAAGGTCACTTGAGGTCATCCTCAGGTTTATGAGGCACTGCCAGATAAGTTGACGGTCATCTTAGAAAGTTACTTCTGCCCTCCACCTGGCTGGTTTTTCGTTATTGCCAGTGTTGCCTTAGAAACTTTGAGCCTGGAAGCAACCTGCCTCGCAGTGTAACGTTCTGCCAGTAGAAACTGGATTAAACCATAATTTAAGAATGCAGTTTTTTTTTAAATGAGAAAGTAGTATCTTATTTTTTTTTCAGAGCTGTATATGTACAGATCAATAGTTAGAATGACCTGTAGAAATCACTGGGTTAGTCCACTTCAGATTGCTTAAGCGTCTTGGAGTGCCCTGCCATTGGGAAAATGTGATCATACTTGTTGTATTGGTAACAAATTTGCAACCGTAGTTTATCTGTTTGTGTGGGAGCTGCTCTCTTTTGTTAAACCTTGTGTTCATTTGACTGTTCCTTCTTGTAGCAAAATCCCTGTTCTGCCTTTTCGGCCCGAGACAGCTCTGTCATTCTTAACACGGGTCTTCTGTCTGAAAGCATGTATGGGCCTGTTCGTTTCATTTACCAGTGGACTAAGGGAGAAGGTCATGCTGGAAAGGTGTTCCTCCACTGTGCAGCCAACAGAATCTCACCAAAATGAGCCACAATGGCCTGCTTGTCTAAAGTGGGGAAAGAAGACAAGTAGCAGCAGAGTACTCTATATTTTTTCATTGTGCTTCTGATGGAATTAAAAAACGGGTGATTCTCGATCCCAGAAGAAAAACAAAGTTACTGGTGTGTGGAGAAGGAACTTTGTAGAAGCCTTAGCCTCCGATTAATGTACCACTGAGGATGATCGATGATAATGGTGGTCAGGGAACCTAAGGGTGACCTGGTGATCCATGTCTGGTTTTGTATTCTAGGCTACCCTCGTTACTCGGTGATCGGAGACCACGGATCTGGAGAGCACCACCTCCGCATCCAGCGGGTGGAGCTGATGGATGACGCGGTCTTCGAGTGCCAAGCCATACAAGCCGCCATGAGGTCAAGGCCCGCCCGTCTCACTGTGCTAGGTGAGTCGCCCTAACCACAGCTCATCCCCATAAGTTTGATTGACGTGAACATGGTCACTCTCAGCACACACAAGCAAGCCACACCATCTTGCACATCGTTGGATACTGACCTTCAACATTCATCCTTATGAATGCTTTTCCTTTCAAAGTAACCATATCAAATGTCAGAATTACAAACACACCCTGGTTTATCAATCTTTAATGACTGATTGTAGACACTGCTAGCAATAAATTCATTGCTGACCTCAATTTTCTCAAAACCTTTTGATTATCCTTGCTTTATGATCCTCTATCTTCGATGGTATTTTCACCATTCAACTCATAGCAAATTCCTCTGATATTCCTGATTTTTCACGTCCACCTCTCCTTCACTGATATTCCTGATTTTTCCGTGCTCCCTCTCCTGCAACGTCACCAACATGCTCGCAGAGCAGGCGTCTTTGGAAGCCAGCCTTCTCTTCTATCATTATCTATTCCACATCGCAGTTCTGTACTTGCCCTGACCCCCTCCTCTGCGTCCCCCCATCTCTCTTCTCTGCAGATCAGGTCAGGAGGTTAAGTGACACAGCTTGGTAAGCCAAGTAGAAAGCCAGGGAGATCCATGCAGGGGATCGTCCTCTCTACAAGTGAGCGGGCTGCTTTATCGATTCCCTCTAATGAAAAGTGAAACTAACGATCTTTAGCTAGGGGAGCCAGTCATGGGAGGAAAAACGTAGGAAGAGAAATTGAGACCCAAAGTTATTCACGTCAGCCCCCAACCTTAGTTGTGGGGGGGGGGGGGTAACCAATTATCATAAATTCCTATACTGTTGTTGTTGTGTGTTGATTCATCCACCTTCCCTTTATTCTTCCTGAATTTCTGAGACTTGTAACATTTCTGACAGCCCCTCCCTGATTTGTACTTGATTGATTAAGCCCTGATTTAATCACATTGTTTTGGATCTGATGATAGATTCTAGAATATTACCATTAATCCATTTCTTTTGTTAAAACGACAAAGGTTGTTGTTTTTTTTTTTTTTTTCTTTTCCCATCAGTTCATTGTCCCATCACTCACCAGGAACATTAGTCAAATAGTGACTAGGAGGCAAGGGAAAAGGTTAGTGATTTAAGGTTCATTAAAATTACTAATTATAAATACGGGGGTGCTGTTTGTGTTTTGTTTTGCTTTGGCCACTTAAGGAAGACAGATTGCTTTTTATGTTTCTACGCCTCACCCTTCTTTACCACTGGACTTGTTCCAAAAGACCAAAAAAAAAATAGATTTCAGGAGTTCTCTAGCGGTGATGTAATTAATATTCCGGCGATGTGGCACTAGCCACCACTCTGCTGTCAATACTGATGAGATGCTTATTGATTATTACCAATTCTGGGTGAATCACAGTGCAGTCTTGTTCCTACCTACTTAATGACATCCAGGTAAACCCCCTTGGCCTAACCATCCATGAACCTGAGATGTTTTAACCAGCAGCCTGTTGCTGGGAGATGGTGGGAAGGTTTTGAATTTCTTAAATCCTGTTTTTTAGTGTTTTGTGCATTGTGAAGACAAATTTGTATGTTTCCCGTTGTTACACCTGCTATTGTTGTAAAAAAGGAAAAAAGGGATCCATAACAAGTAAATCGGTTCTTTAAAACTTATTTTCTAATTGAACATTTTAAAATACAAAGGTAATTACTCACATTCTTACTGCTAAAATGATTGTTTTTCAAGATTCATAAAATTTTATTTGTTTTTGTCATTTAATCCCGTGGCCACAAACCTCTCTGGGGAGCATGAGGCCTCCGTACCCTGGTGCCGGCAACAAGCACAGGTTTTTCTTTCTTTTTTTCTCATGAATAGTGTTTGTAGGATGTTCATTATTTTGAGTCAGTGACAAAAGACCCCAAAAATTATCAGTCATCTTTGAACCTGTTGAACAGCACTAGTGCTTGTGTCTCCCCCTGGTGGTGGGAGTGTTGAATTGGGATTCTGTGCAGGTAAGAGAAAGATATGAAACAAGGAGCCGTGGGGCATAATTATTCCCCATCCAGTACAGTAGCAAAGCCTGTAAACTTGAGCTTTGAAGTGCCAGAGGTGACAGATAGACCTGCAGTGTCCTGAGGTCCAAAGTAAACCGAAGTGTGGAGCGCTGTTTCTCTTCATTGCTATTTAACTGGACACAGACACCCCTAACAGCTCTGCTTCTCCACAGGTGACCCCATTGTTGATCTCACTTGTTTCGACACCTGGAGAGTTCTTAAAGAGACAGTACCTATTTCCATAATTTGCTTGTGCACTGGTTTTAGATTACCCCCACCCGATTTCGTGTTAATTCCCAGCGTGGCCATAGTCTTTACTGATACCGGTGCTCAACGAGATGAAAGGCAACATTAAAAGCATGCAAAGTAATACGACATTTTGTAATACATACATAAGCAATCAATTGTAACTGATCTTTCCAAATGGCTCATCAGATAATATTTACTTTGCGACAGATTAACTCTAAAAGAAACTGATGGGTCAGATCTCTTTCCTTTTTCACTCCACGTCAAGCTTAATACCAATTAGAGTGACGCAGCAATGAGAAGATTATGTTTCCCTGCAATGAAATTAATGACTGAAAACACTGGGTGTTCCTGCCTGTTGGGGTATCCAGGACACATGCCTTTCTCACTAACAAAACGCTCTCCAGTCATTTGCATTATTTCCCTGTTGCATGGCAGCAAATGCTAATTCAACTCAGCACTCCTTCATCTGGAACCGTGTCTCTCTTTCGAGGATCCGGGCTAACAGAAATCGACCTCACGTTAATCCCAGAATGTCCACATTCCGTTAGTTTTAAACAGTCCGGCGCCCTCTAGCTGTCCGTCGATGGACTCCGACGCACAGAAAGGTGGCAAAGTGCGGAGTGCAAGGCTCGAGGGTCCTAATGCCAAAGTGGGTGTGGCCTCGGTGCTCAAGCGCAGCCTGCTTCTGCCTGATCAATTTCCGCCATGTTTTTCTCGTCCTTGTTTGTATTGTGTGCTTTCTGCCCACCTCTTCAGCCCACTTGACACACGGTGACAGCTGCGGTCACCATTATCTATCTGCAGAGATAAGGGATGCTGCCCCCACCCAAGTCCCCAGAGATTACATTTGGCAAGCAGGGTGGGGAAAATTGTGTAGATTGTTTGATGATTGGTATGAAAATACGGTCCCGTATTGGTTCAAAATGGGACACAGCATTTTATTTTTCAGTAGGGGACAATCCTGCATAATATGAGACGGGTGGCGACTTCAGTGAGAGCAGGAAGGCCACACTTTTTATTACTTTCAGGTCTGCCCTGAAAATATTGTCGTTGTGACTAAATCAAGATGGCCCAGCCTAAAAGCTGCTAATGATTGTTCCTTTTTGCAAAAAAGAAAAGTCTAATTCTATAAGTCTAAAAGTCTACACAATTTACTAGTTTGTGAATAAACACTATTTGTTACAGAGTTACATTTGCTACACTTTTGTTATGCTTTACAAAGTTGAGGTTGATCCAGGAAGAGAACCACAGATCGACACTGCTGAAAATAAACATTTCTGCTGCTCTTGAAGCCCTAACACAAAAAGCGAAGGACAGCTTTGAGCTGTCTGAATTGAAGTTGTTTGTTGTCTCCAAGCCTCATAAAAGCGTCTCAAGGAACAAGCCATCTATGGTAACTGCTCTCCATCAAGGTCGGTGAAGGTATGAAGAGTGATGTTCCTTCTTAGCTTGACCCTGGAAAAACCATCAGTTATAAAAGTTCCTAATGAAGCAATATAACAAAACATCTATCTTCGTATAAATAAAGAAACAAAAGGAGAAAGACGCGAATGTGTCGGACAAAGCGTGGATGTTCTTTCTCAACTGGCTTTCAAAAGGTCTGTGAAAAATGGTAGCTTTAATTATTACTTGGGAAAAATGACAAGTTAATAGAAAGAATTCCGAAATACACAAATACCATGATGGTCTGATCCCCTCTTCACTTTTTTTTCATCCCCCTTTCTTTCTAGAGTGTTGCCTTCTACAGCCATTTACAACCTTACAATACAGCGCGTAGTACTGCAACATTCCGGAAAATTACGATCGTTCCTAAAAGAGCCTCATCCAGCAAGGCACCACATACACCCTTTACAAAAGTCAGTTTTTTCCACTCACCTTAAATGGAGTTTGTTTAAATCCACACCAGACCACCCCATTATCTTTTAATTTTATCTAAGAAAAAATTTATGTGGTATTAATAATGTAACAAAAATAAATCCTATTTTTTGTGGGGTGATCAAGCCTTACTGAAAATTGTTTTTTAAAAATAGCTTTCACTTATTTGGAGCGAACTATGGCAGTGTAAACTCAAATCGATGTAAAAAAAACATAGCTATCCATTTGATGTGTGATTTTTTTTCTCATCTAACATGGCAAAAACATAATTATAGAAGGACTTATTTATAAAGAACAGCTACAAGTGCAAGAACAAAGAATAATGGAAAAGTAGAGATGTGTGAAGGCTCGGGATGCAGAGGAATGGGGTGGCAGGCAAACAGGGCCATAGATACAGGAAATGTGGTGAGTCTCAAAGACTTGCCCCATTTCATAAGTGGCTTAAATATCGTCAGCTAGACTGAGTAGGGAAGCAGAGATCAAGGGCGTCACGGGTCTTCCAGGCCTGCAGGGGGCAGCTTTCACTGGGTGACTTTCTTGGCCTGTGATGGAATCGGCCCCAGGGTGCTGCTGGGGTGCTTCAGTCTGTCATTGGATGATTGTTTTTTGCCCGCGTGATTTCTAGGTTCCTCATTGTTCCATTGTTGCCAGGACATTGTAAATGTTTTTCCTTGTATTGTGTCTGAAGAGTGGATCAGTTGAATATTTGGGAACGAAGAACAGCCGTTGATCTTGGACTTTGCCTGTGCAGGTTAAAAAAAAAAAGCCCATTCTTTCCCATCAGTGACCCTGTGAATCTATTATTACGTAACAGTACTAGAGGTACTGTATACACACGACACACGTTTTTTTGAAAGTGGGCATCTGTCCAGACCCCCACAAGGTGCCGACGGCATGCCATCTTGCCGGATGTGATGTCATCGGAGAGAGACTGGCATGCCTGCCACCGCTGTCTCCTTTGCTCTTAGCTATGTGGTTTCTTCTCCCCCCTCTTGGCGCTCCGCTGCATCGATGCTTACCCCCCTCCCCCCCACCTCCCCGCTAATAGCTTGGGGAGCACGCTGCTGACACCCCCAGAGTCAGCACGGAATCCATCCTGCGGCAAACGAAAAAACAAAGCATCAGAATCTCAAGACGAACGTTGTCATTTATGCCCCAAGTTAAGCTAATGCTACTCTGCCAGTCCTGCTAGTTTAAAGAAGGCCGTGACCAGCTGGTCCAGGGGTTGTAGAAGCCTTATTCCACCTCCATGGTGTGATTTTGGCCGTTTTGTTTTCCATGCCATCTCAGCTAGAAATTACGCTGTATCGATGCCTTTTTTCCTCCCTCCCTTACCTGACACTTTGACAGCTATTGCATTTCCATTTTACCTAAGCCTGCTCTAATTAACTCTAGGGGACATTGCTTACCCAAACGGTTGGGATGAGATGACGTAGCTTGTAAAAAACACCCCCCCCCCCCACCACTCCTATTCCATCCAATGGTGACCCAGGGTACAGAAGAGATTAGTCACAACACCTGCAATGACTGTTATCAAAAAAGCCAGAGGGATGGATTGGGCTTTATTTCCCAAAAACATCCCCGTAGAAGGGACTCAGTCAGCACAGTCTTGTCACTCCACGGGACAAAGGCTGCACCTGAAAATAACTGACTTAATCTCTTTCTGAACTTATGCTGAGGGAAGAATTAACTGAGATGATTAAAGTTTGGGATTCAAAGACCTCACCCCATGTTCACCTTATTTGAGTAAAACCCAGATTAGTCCGTTCCTTCTGTTTTTCTCTCCCAGGACAAAATGACCTTGTGCCTTCAAAACACATGAGGACTGAACTTTAAAAATATATTGTGTTTTTGTGTGTGCTTGTGTCTTCCATTTGTTGGAAACAGGGGTGCTAGTTCAAAGAAACAATGTATGTGCAAACAGGGCAGGCTGAAGTCAGGAGAGATTCCTGCTTAGCTGGCCAGTAATTGAAGACAAGCGATCAATTTGTGCCTCAGCCCGGCTCGTGAGAAATCTATGCGGTGGCAGAAGAGGACCACTAATTTGGAGCCATTAAGGTCACTCGCATTTGCAAACATGGACGTGATGGTGATGACTGCTGAGTTTAAAAGCCTGCTCTCAGTTACTGTTCTTCATGACACTGAGGAAGGATGGCAGCACAGAGGAATATTTCATGAGGCTCAGAAGGTCTATAGTAACTACGCTTCCTAATTATCTCTGCACACTTTGGTCTGTATAGATCACATTAGTCCTAGTCCACCATCTGTCCTACAGAGGCTTGTCAAAAGTTTTGTTCAAAACCTCCTGGAGAAAAGAAAACCTTAGTTAATAGCGGTGTGTGGTTCAGCAGGTTAGGACAATGTGCCTGTGATAAGAAGGTTGCTGGTTCAAATCCTGTGATTAGCCACATCAGCACCCTGAGCAAGGCCCTTAACCCCTATTTCTTCCAAGGACTTTCTGACACTAAGAAATAGTTTGTCTCTTTAGATAAGTGTCTGATAAATTAAATGTAATGACCTGACCAACGCTCACAACCGCTTTCCTTTTTTAGCCAAATGGTGGTGAACTTTGTGAATAGGAAAACTGCACATTGAGGTTCTTTTTTTGATTAAAGAACTCTGTTAGCCGTTGGAGTTGGTGTAGCTTGGAAGTTTCACTCGGCGCCCCAGTTTCGAGAGGAGGACTGGACCGGAGCTGCGAGAGTAATACAGGCAGCTGGAAAACAGGCACACCAAGTCGAATCTGTCGGTCTTCACTTATTGCCTACTTGTGGTTTGTTTCCCCATAATTGACAGATCTAGAGATCACCAGGGGAAGGCGATGGACTCTCCTTATCATGCTAATGAGGACAGTCCCTTGCATATTTTGCATAAGGGCAATCTGGATGCATGTAAGGGACCTTAGTGGATACAGATATCCCAGAAATAGATAAAATGCCTTGTAAGTAAAGAAATATGTCAGATTTTTACATGTTTAAGCACTTTACAAGGGTTGTCATGAGGTTTTTGATGTCCATTGGGAGAAATCTAGCTATCAGCCCCATATTTTAGATCATCCCCACAACCGACCTCCCCATTTTACTAAGATTAGGCAAGTCAGTACCATGTGCAGGACACATTTAAGGATATCAAGGTCCTCAACGTGTCAGCGGTGCGGCTTCTCTCAGCTTAACTTCTCCATTATCTTATGACTCAAGTCGTCTTTATTTATACAGCACATTTAAAAGACAGCAGGTGTCAACCAAGGGGACAACGTTTAAACAATTTTAAAGAGACAGTAAGGAATGTGAAGCTGAGATTAAAACAAAACTATAAATGATTTAAAACCAAGAGTAAAAGCCAAAGCTATAAGTAATTTAAAAACAGAAGGTAACAGAAATGAATGCCAGATTAAAGGCAGTTAGGAAAAAGAAGAGTCTCTCTGAGTCCCTATATTCCTACCATATCACATTTTGTTACACTGACCATACATAGACCAAAGAGAAAATCGCCCGCAGGCATTAAAATGTGGCTCATCCATATTCAGGATCTCAAAGCCCGAGCCCAGCTCTGATGAGTCAGAAAAGTCCATGAAGTTGGGCTTGTGTTTCCATGGTGCCACTATCTGCTCGTTTGACAACTCATGTTACAGGAGATGGATTTGATTAATGATGCTACTACAGATGGTGATTTATCTTATATACCATTTTTCACCCAACCAGAGTGGATTGACTGGGGGATTTCCACATAGCCTGGACTCAGTTTCTTTGTCTGAACAATGTCGACTGCTTCTGAAGTATACTCCTTCAAGTCTAGTTGTGGGGTAACTAACTATGTATTTCCTTAGCTAACATTGGAAATTCTTGCTCAGGTGATTTTCTATTTGTGGATATTGAAGTATTCTATATGTAGATCTATAGTGGTGTGTAATATATGTGTGTGTGTGTGTGGTAAAAATGTTATCACAGTACTGCACAGGGTTTATGATGTTAAAATATGCACTGGCTTTGGAACTAGCACAGCTCTCCAAAGTCGAAGGAGAATCTTATAGAAGAGTCACGGGAGACTGTCCAATGGAAGCTCTTCATACGTTGGCCTTGGATAGTAAGGCACAGTTTCAAAGGGTCTAGGGAGTAAACAAAACTGCCACTATCCAAACAAGATGCAGCTAAGACTGGCTGTAGAGAACTTCCACATGATCACTCCCCACTTCTAGCAACTGGTTATGATACTCTGAGCTGAAACTCACCACCCCAGAGTTCTTCAGTGAGGAAGATGATGTAGAGAATCGGAAAACGTATCAATCAGCCCGTTTATGCAAACAGGATGACAGTCGTACTCTGCTTCATCCTGGGAAACACAAGGCGTCAGGTGTGGCATGAAATAAATGCAACTTCTGTACACTCTGGGGGGTAACATGCCTTTGGAATATGGAAGTCAGTGTACACCCATGTGCGGAGAACGTGGCAAACAACCACCAAGCCAGACCATCTTTTAGATTCGGGCCTTAATCTCAGGGGCTTGAGTCCAGCATGCTGCCGGCTTGGCCACCGAAAAAAATCCACATAGATAGCAAACCAAATAAATGATTAAAGTTGCGCTTGGGGAGGTAGGAAACCGAGGCGATGGTGAATCACCGGCTGTGAGTCACTGCACATTGTTGGATAACGTGGCGAGGACTCGAGCTGGACTGGAACCAGAGTGGCGGTCCGCGGCCGAGCGACGATTCCCCACATAGCACAGGCTAACGCTCCGTCAGTTTGTCACCAGCACCAAATACGATTCTTTTTAATTGCTTGTTCTGAAAAGACAGGATGTGGGTGGAACTGGGAGGCCTATTTACTAAAATTAGACCAGGTCTTTATCCCATTTACCCCGGAACTAACTGGTAGCTATAAAAATAATGTGGGCATGTGACACACGTCATAATGAGCCCGCAAACGCTGGAGATACCTGGAACTAGCATCCAGATTTGCAAAAGAGAGAAGGTCCACATAGAGAAGAGTGGGAAATCTAATGGATTTTTCAATGGAGTAAAAGTCAAATGCCATTAAATCACATGAAACTAGATGAAATGCAAACTAATAATAATTTTTTAACACACAGTTGTTTCCAAACAAATACCTCAGGGTACTTCCAGAAAGATATTAGCTACTTATTGGCTAACTGTAATTACTATAAGACTACTATTGTTCCTGAGTGTAACCAGGGAATATACTGTAAAAGTGTAAGAGTGTTTCACTCAAACTAGCTGCTCTTAGCTGGCTGGCTAAACACTCTGGGGAAGCATCTGATGGCTTTTTATCAAACTACACATCAAGATTCCAAGGTTTTTTTGAATCAAGCAGCCAATCATATAAGGGTTTATTTAGAGCTGGGACTCAAATGTCTCTGTGCCTTGATACCGTGCATTCTTAAAAATGCGATCCAAATGCATATTTTCCATGTGCATCCATAGGGGATAAATAATGTGAAATCAGGCTAAGGCCTTGACTGCGACACAGGCCTGCTATTATATCTTTTTGCCTGCTACCCTCTTCATCTCTTTCTTTCTCTGTCACGTCTCTTTCGCTTCATTTTCTTCTCATCACGTTGTCTTTCTGATGCCTGCCCTTCTCGTAGATGGACTCTACCCCCATATTTTTAAACTCATTCGCTATACGATCTACGCTCCCCCCCGCGCACACACGTACCCTCCCCAGCATCACCACTGACTTCCTCGCTGGTGGATTTACCAGCTGCTCGCTGCCTTTGATTTTCTCTTGCCCCAGATCTTCCGTGTAATGAGCTGCAAGCCCAATCAATAATTCACCTCGAGTATGAATAAAACCAGGATGATGGCTGCTTGTTTAAGAGAAGAATGTAATCAGTGCTATTCAGGGAGGTTGCCCTTTGCCGCCGCAACTTGTCGCTACTCCTGGCTTGTGACGAGGGGTCCCCGCATCCCCCGTCTTACACCATGCATCACACGCACAGAGCTGCTGTCGTGTGCAAGAAGCATATCTGTGCTAAGGCATAGCTACCGCTCAGCATCCCCCGCCCCCCCCCCGCCTTTTCATTGCTGTCTGTTCATGTTATACACCCAGACAAATCCCCGAAGCCTGCCGCCAGACCTCTCCTCTCTGCCTTATAACCCTCAGAAGTATCCTCTACACTCTGACCAAGATGGGCAGGGTGCTTGACTTCTCCTCACAGGCCTTGCTTTGTCTCTCTCTGACTCGTGCATGTGACAGACTTTCAACTTCTGCTCGGGCTCAGGATGAGGTGTGACACTCCTTTGCAATCTCCCCCCACTCCTCCCGCAGTTCCTCCTGAGGACCCGGTGATAAGCGGCGGCCCTGTGGTGAGCCTACGTGCAGGCGATCCGCTTAACCTGACTTGCCACGCCGACAACGCCAAACCTGCGGCCTCCATCATCTGGATCCGCAACGGGGAGGTCCTTAACGGGGCCATGTACTCCAAGGTAGGAACCCAGGTGTGTGCAGAAACAGTGTCGGCCATGATGCACTAGCTGACTGATCGTTAGCATAACCAAAGAGCAAATTTTCAAAACTCTCTCAGTCCATTTTTGTTTGTTTTTGAGATGACTGCCATCCAGTAGACTGAGAGACTCTGATGCCTTGGTGCTCTGTCGAGTGTTTTTCCCTCCTTTTTACCCATAACTCCTTGGGTAGGCCCAGACCCCCACGACCCTACATAGGACAGGTATGGAAAATAGATGGATGGATGAAGTTTTGAAAATATGCTCTTTAACGAGCAAAAAATAAAACACGGACATGGTGTTCCAAAATATTAATTTCCAAAATAAACATCAGAACTGTACTTTTATTAGATTTGTCGAGAAAAATTCTGACAGGAAGTGAAGTTTTTTTCCTCCACCTAAGTTGTTACATGCCACCAAGGAGTGTATATAAATGTCATGGATTAGATTAGCATCACACCCACAAATTTAAATCAGCTTCTCTAATTAAGTAAAAGCCAAAGCCATAAAGGTCAATGATCTGTATGCTCCAGACGAGTCTTCACCTTCTTCCATGAATCTTTTTTTTTACCCAGACCCCTGAAGATCGGGGTCCTCCCCCCACCTTATCTGGAGTTGTTTGCACTCTTCACCTGGCAATGTGCGCTACACAAACAAGCAGGTGGAAGGCGGCCATTACTCTGTCCCATCTCAGGATTAATCTCCCACATTCTCCTTATCGCCCTTCCCAGCACCGCCTTCCAGCAGCCTTGGCATGTGTGGAACGTAGCCGCTGTACGAAATGAAAAGTGAGAGGTGTCATTCCTAATACTTCTGCAAGGAGGGGTGGCACGGGACCCACGCAGTGATCTCTGCGTGGTGCAGAAACCGCCGTATCTCGCTACACTCGGTTATTGATGTGCTCGCGTACAGTACTCCTTTGTCAATGTTGGGCTGCTATGCCATGTTTGAAGAGTGTTTCCCTTTGGTGTACAGTGCCCCACATCCTCCCTAAGAGCAGAGACGAGCTCAACGACATAACTGATCGTCACTTTGAACATGTGACCTCCGTGGAAGCTAAGGGCAGGCCAAACCTGTGACCCTCACAAAGGTTTTAATGTACAAGGTCACACTCATTGATTCAAGGATTCAAAGCCAGCTTTCTTAAAAGATGGCTTCACTGCCATTTGTACAACTACAAGTACAATGAAGTTCTTGCTCAACTAGCTCCCTGCAGACTCAAACAACATTTGATGAAGAACAATAAATAACAGAATAACGAATAATAACATATGCATGTAAGGCACGTCTGGAGTTCCTCTGCAGTCACCGTCCACATGGTGGATCTATGTGGAGACAATTAAACCCAAGCATTGTGAAGGCCCCTATTATCTACATTCGCCCAATGCACTTGATTAAAAAATAATTATTTTGTCTGAATAATGGAAGTCGAGCACTTGGAAGGATAATTGACTACCCTTAAAGGCCTTCTTCAATTGATAATGAGAACAAATGAGAACAGATGTTGCCGAGTGAAAGTGTTTCTCTGATGGGTCATTTGGAACAAAGGGTGGGACTGAACTGCACCACTTTCTTAGGTCACTGCTATCCTGGGACCGTCCGGTATCCCATTCAGGGGCGATTCTAGGATGTTTTTTGAAGTTGGGGGGGGGGGGGGCATAATAGGGACCATAATTTAGATCAAGCGGCCAAGATTATTATTAACAAATCACATGTTTTGAATCGGTGAGTGACAAGGGAGGGGGCACTCCAGGAGCCAATGAGCGTTCAGCTGGGCCAGTGGCCCCGCCCCACCCCTATCCATTTTTAACAACACTTGATGCGCTGTTCTTCCATAATGTGAGGAAATGCCACACATCACCTCTTTTAAAGCAGGACAGGACATGCGGTGAAGATACACCACTTATCTTTTCTCCTTAGATAATATCGCCCGCCCCCAATCCCAGCACCACCAAACCTTAAAAGCTAGTTCTTTATCTGTCTCTCAATTTAATTTTCTCCGCAGCCTTCATCTCAGTTGCTATGCAATTAGAGAGATCCATTTTAAATAGTAATTGCTCACTCTGGGGGGAGGAGTCATTCTGGAAAGATTTGCTAATTAACTTTTGAAAATACACATATATGACTTTTTTCACATGTGGGGAGGCAGGTAGAGCACAGGGGGATATAGCAGAATCTTTTATATGAAATACGCCACTTTTTCTTTTTATTTCATTATGTCTGATTGGTTGTGCAATTTTTTTGAGTTTCTTGCATCCTCAGGTGGTGATTTTAAATATTTTTTTTTTAACTCTTCAAGCTAATTAACCTCTCTGGCTGTCTGGTACAGAAATTAAAAGTGGGAGAAGAGAGAAGCTGAAGGAGGCTTTTTGCTAATTGGAGAGCAAAATGGCAGAAGTTAATCCAAAACGGCGGTATTAGGATTAGTCTAATAAATCGCAAAATGTGTCTTCAGTGTCTCAAACGGGAAGTAATGGGATGCCATCATAATTGCGGATTACAGGTGCAGTGAAGCTGCGATTCATTCGCGGTGTGGTGGGAACGCTGGCATTTGAAAGGCAAACGGCGACGCGATTCCATTATTGGAGGCTGTAGCTTTTTCCTGTGGTGTTTGCATGAGCTGGATACTTCGTATCAAAGCCCTGTTATTGCCCACCAACTGAATAATAATGCCATTCAGACAGTTCAAATTATAAGTTCAAATATACAGTTGAGAGCGGAGGTGGATGGGAGAGAACACCTTCTCAATAGGGTCTGCAGATTCGATAGTGGTGCGCAGGTGAGGGAGGCCACTGTCTCTGGAATATTCCATCACTCCTTCCCTCCGTGTTCTTAATCAAATCGAGCCAGCGTTGAATGAGCCCCGAGAAGTTTAAGTGCCATGCTGTTATTTGGAGTCAATCCAAAGAGGTGATCATGCATAAAGCTGGGGGCTGAACTGTCTTCAGCTTGATAATTCCAAAAATA
>JAODJW010000100.1:299060-326536 GCA_026777045.1 Hyperopisus bebe
TGACTCTCTTCATTTTCGGAGAAACACTCCGAAAATGGCTGGAGAGGCATGATGTTTGTCCTTACAGTGCAGCTACACTTGAACCATGAAGACCTTCGTAAAAAAATGCAGCACCTTCAGATCAGAGAGACAATTAGACTTATGCTTCACACAACTGACAGTTTTTTAGACCGGAATCATCACTTTCTTTCCATATTCTATCGAATGTACTTCAAATTGTTACAGTGTTCCAATTAGAAATCAACAATCAGTGAGTTGCTAATTATCAAGCTGTTACTTGTTTCCTTTCTTCTAAGCAATTTCCCTTTTATCTCTTACAAAAAACAACAGATTTCCAACCTTTCTCATACAGATAATCATCAAGGCATACCAGAAACCTTTATGCTGTTCTCAACCCAATCTGTTAGGCATATGGTCAAGTCACAGCGTTCCTTCCAGGACTGATGTTTTTATTGTTATAATATTGTTTTTATTATTATAATAATATAAGTGACCTTCACACTTATGCATGTAATCTGTGACCTTTTACATTACATGTTTGTATCCTGATTTCCTTGAAATCACTGTAAAGCACAGTGGTGACAAAATTGTTTGTAAAATTAGGACTGCAAAAAAATAAATCTGATGCATCGATTTAGGGTGTTCCCTTGCCTCATGCATTTCCTGGAATAGGTTCACTGCAACCCAGTACGGGATAAGCAGTTAAAGTGTTTACTCTCACACACAGACCTGCCTTTGGTAAACCTCACTGTGGACCCTCAGCCCATCCTGGAAGGGAACATGGTGAAGTTTCACTGCGCCGCCAAGGCCAACCCGCCAGTGACGCAGTACAGGTGAGTCTCGTCTGCACGGGAAACACTCTTAGTTCAGTCTGGAATCCTCAGCACGCACTCAAGGCTCATTAATGCTGTCTGATTGATGTTCTCCATAGATAATAAACCCCACTTTAGGTCAAGCGTGGGGCTTCATTATTGGTGACATAAATCATTGTCTATGAATGCTTTTCCCTCCGTGACACATTTCTAATATCGCAAAACAATAGCAGCCGTCTTTAAAACCTCGTACCCTGGTTACTTATTAGCTACGTACCGCTGCTGCTGATTTTCTTTACAGCTGCTTTGTAAAAATTTAATGGGGTGCTTTTGTCGGAAACGTCATCAGTAGCTATTTGACTGTCATGCAGTCATGCAGCTAGAGATACAGTATACTCGATGCATGAGTTTGCGTTCCAGGTTTAAAACCAAGCTTTTGGTGACAAGTCAAATTCCACAAGATTTTCCTCTATATACTTTCACACACACTTTTTATTTTGAATGTTAGCCTGAGGATGCCGATATGCTAGTGTTCACAATGGCCCATCGGATCCCCTGCAGGCCATGAATTAGTAAGTCTCCGGAGTTTCCTTGGACCCCACTGTTATGCCGGGACCACCTGTCCTGAATAAACAGCGCCCTACGTTACTTGTCGCCCGCTGGAGGGCTGAAGCACCCCCCCCCCCCAAAACAACCCAGCAGCTGCTGGTGCATGAATTATGGATCTTTTTGAGACCTGGAGACACTCCCATACCTCATAGCCATCTGCTGATGCGTAGGTGCGTTTTCCTAAGGGATAGGTAATGGACTAAACAAAATAGAAACGGGAGAAAAAAATTCCAAAAGCCACCCAAATTTACCTCGTCACTAAACCCCCACTGAGATAAAACACACATATTTAAAAATAATCAATCCACCCTGCCACATTTGCAGCCAGCCGCTGATTTGCACCATTCAGGCTGGATTATAATTACGCATTATTCTCGATGATAGCCAGGTGGCTGGTTCCGTCGTCGCGACGAGCAGTGCCGTCATCAAGCCCAAATGCCCGGGGATGAAAATAATGGCAGTCCGTTTCCTCAACCCGCAATTTACCGGAAATATCCCACATCGTTGAATGGAATCGAAATATCCGGGTTGTTTTTGCACGGCAGATGGTGTTAGTCAGCGAAGATGGATGCCGGTTCTCCAATCCGCGAAGGATATTCACTCAGATGCTGATAACGTGGATTACGCAGGGTAGGGGTCTTTAAGGGGCTCATGCGGGCAGCCATTTGTTTAAGTAACTCAGTCCCTTAAATGCTATACTGGCCCCGAGGAGAGTTATTGAGTGCATCTGGATTTAGAAGATGGTGGCAAGCAGACTAATTTTCCCACTCCGGGCTTTAGTGTTGGGGGGGGGGGGCACTTTAAACCAGCACTGTTGGTCGGCCGGAGGGACGTCCGTCGTTGCTGTTCCCATTCTGCTGCCGTGGTGACGGATGTGGCTTTCAGAAATAATTATAACACCTCTCTATAAAATGTTTTCCTCTTTCCTCACCCTCATCATTAATGGAAATGGGGTGGGGCTAGACAGACCCTCTCCGGGGCTTTGGAAATGCAGTAAGGTAGGAGTGATTTGTTAGACAGGCAATTCTGTGCAGTTTTAAAGCAGAGCAAGAAATAAATGCTACAAAATCAATATCAAAGGGAATCGGCTGAAGGAAATTTGGGAAAAGTGATCTGGCTGCATGGGGCAAAAGTCGCAATGCTTTGATCACTAAGTCTAGTAACATTAAAATCAACATGGCCCATTTTCAGTAGGAAAATTGAGTCTTTTTTGGCGTTACGTCTACCAGAGGTGTTCTGGAGCACCTTGAGCAGAAGTTGTCTGTCCTTCTTGTAGCATATGGAGATCTTTTCTTGCTTGAAGGGTTCAACAAAGTGCTGACACCTTATTTCAGTAGCCAGAGTGAGATGAAGGCTTATAGAAGATGCTCATACGTATGTGCAGACTTACATTAATACATGTGCATTCATCGAGCAAGAGGTTCAGAGTAAATCTACAGTACAGCAATAAATTAAACATCCTTTGTCATAAAGGTCATATAAAAACACTGAGGTCTGAGGCAGCCGGGAGGGCACACTGGTAATATTTTTATTAACTCTAATGAAACCGGTGGATACTTTAAAGCACAAATCCACTAAGTGCTGGTCAATACCGGCATCTGAAATCGATACACTACTAGAGGCAGTTTGGAAAGCATCCTGATGAAGGAGAAGAAGAAAGTGAGCCGACTGAATATGGGAAATCACCATACAAAGAGTAGCTACCATTTTGGCTTGTCACTTCATCGCTTGTGTTCAAGGCTCTACGTGTGTTGAGTTTGCATGTTCTCCCCATGTCGTCATGAGGTTTCTTCCAGGTTCTCCAGTTTCTCCCCAAAGTCCAAGAACAAGTTAAGGTGGATTGGAGTGGCCAGAATGGTCTGTTAGGTTTGACTCTGTTTCTGAATGGTGAGTGAGTGTGCCTTGCGATGGATTGGCATCCATATCCTTAGTCATTCACTGCATTGCGTCCATAACGTCCGGGAAAGACTCCGGACCCCCACGACCTTGCATTGGACAAGTAGGTACAGAAAATGGCTGGATAGATGGATGGGTCCCAGTATGGTACTCTCCAGGTATAGGTTCCTGTGGGTTCACTTCCTTTGCTAGCAGGAAGGGGTACAGTATGTAAAGGGGTTGGGGGTTCTGACCCAGACTGTGATCAAAGCACATGCTCCAATACTGAAGATAAAAATATGAAAGTGGATCCAGCAGTAGGTGTTTACTTCCGCAGGAGTTGATCAATTATGCTGATTTTTCAATTAAAAAAATCTCCCCCTTTTTTCAGATATTTCTGTGGTATCCACTCTTCCTCATTGTTTCTAGTTTGATTGCTCTAGCCTGCAACACTCCTAACACCTGCACAGGACTAGAACCGGAGTGTTCCGGGTACATTGTCATGCATGCATCCGTTTTCTTGTATACGCTGCCTCGTCTCCCATGACCTAGAGCACCGGCTCATCAACTGTGGTTCACAGGAGACACAGCATAAGGAAATCAACATCACCGAGGATTCTTCTGCTGATGCATTGAAAAGACATGGCACTGTGTAATACTGTGAATGATTCATGGAAATTCAGAAGAGAAGACATGTTAGATTTGAAGCACTCAGCTCTGAATCGATTAGCGCTAAGAAGCACCAAACTGCTGAATTTACCTGCCATACATTCTATACCGGTTACAGTGCCTAAGACCTCCTGATCCATTCTTCTGCTTCGTTCCTTAATTTCTCGCTAATGCTCTGCAGCATTGCATCTTTCAGGTCTGAATTCCTCCCAGGAAAGCCGCGATACTGTCTCTCTCTCTCCCCAAACCAACATTTAAAAAGTGAATCCTAACTTGAGAGACACGTCTCAGGGGTCATTGAAAACCAAGTAGGAAAGACCGCAGAGCAATAAAAAGCTAATGAAATACTCAGCGCACATAGCTGTGCGTAAACACTGCATCAGTTCATGGGAAACATACTAAACAGAGCCTGTGAGGTTTGGATATGGAGAAGCTAACATTGTTACCGTCACTCGTAATATGCATCACGAATGACCAACTCCATCTACCTGATGTTGAATAACAAAATTAATTTCTGTGTTTGCTTCTCTTCAGGTCTTCGATTTTTATTGCTACTGGGAATGCTCTAACAGGCCGCTGTAAAAAGGTGGGGGTGGGGGCATGAACTCGGAGACAGTGCATTTTTGTAACTATACTCATACGGACATTATATCAAACAACCTTTGGGATTGCGAATCACGCTCTCTGACAGATACGCACTCATGCTCTTACATCTCAAATCCCTTTTCAGGTACAATGGAGATAAAACCCCGGATACAGCAGAGAAATGTTTTGATTGGCCTTCATGATCTTCCTTTAGAAGAGGCACAGTAGTGCTGTCTGCTGCAGAGTGATAGGGTTAGAATTTTCTGCTAGCTAAGCCATCCCATTGGCTTGCCTGCAGTGTGCGGAGTGGGTACCTGTCAGCTTCCGTTTAAGGGGGAATCTGTTGTCTGGCCCTCACCTTCATCGTTCACTGCTCCGAGACTCACTCCCGGGTGAAGGCAAGGGTTCATTTGGCCAGTTCTGTCATCCTCGCATAAGATGGGATCTCCATGGATTTCATTATTCTGCATTTTCACAAATCATTGACGGAAGTCATGAGGAGCACTATGAAAATCAACGTTACTCTTTTTTGACAACATGTCCACAGTCGATTGTCATTTGCACACCTGACCCTCCTGTCTCTTCCCTAACATGGCCTTGCTGAGTCATGCCTGGTGCTTGTTACCCCTCATTAGTCCCTGTATTTAAGTACCTGTTTGTCTCATCAGTCCCAGTCATTAACATCTAAGCTTCTTGTGGCCTCTGCCCTTCCCTGTACCAGTCCTCCTGTTTTGATCCCTCACGATCCTGTATATTTCCAGTCCCTGTCCAGTGTGTTCAATAAACCCCCTTTTTGTTTTGCCACAATGCCTGCCCTACAGTCCTTTTGTTTGTGGATATGACACTGATGTCTGCGAATTTAATCAGAACCGAAATTCTAACCATTGTATTTTTTTCCACCCTTTCTTCCTTCCCACTTCCCACAGACTACTGCCTTAAGACTCTTACCTCATAAATATGTTAAATATCATTATAATCATCGATACCATCACAATCATTATCAAGGTCATTAAAATTATCCTGTTCAACATCATCATCATTAAAATTCCAAAGCTTGCACATTAGACATAATCCCACGATTTGATTTAATGGTAAACAATGGTAAATCTCATGGATGCTGTTCAGTTAACAACAAATATTTGACTGTCTTGAAACAGACAGAATTTTGGACAGTTATTGGTGTCAAGGCAGCTAACAGGCACACAGCCTTGCCTGTGGGCTTGGCTTTCTGTTTCGTGGAGCAAAAATCGGCACGGGAGCGTTTTCAAAACCCTACCTTGCATGAAAGAGGATCCCTGTAGTACCGCTTTTTATCCGGAGGTGGTACATGCACGCAGCGCTTTCCTGCGGGCAAATGCTGCCAGACCTATCAAATTCGTTTCATTCATCTGCATGCTCCACAGTCGCCGTGCCAACAGGTAGCTGCCGCTTTCTTTGAGACATTCAAGATCGTGACATAGCAGGGTCTTAATCCGCGTTATCAAGTGCCATGCCACAGAATGCATTATGAATGAACAAATTCTCTTTGTCCAGCTCTGCATATATTTATTCACCTTGTTCCACTCAGGTTATTTGCTATTGTTTGGGTCTTATGCATTCATTTTTGAAGCAACCTTTCCTCTGCAATGATGTGGAAACTGACAAGCATCTCTGTGTCTGGGCTGCTTGTTACAGGGGTAATTTTCCACCATAAAACCCTTTAAAAGCCCACAGAGGTCACCCACGATTTAATTATAGAGCCATATAATAACTCTAATGTCAAATGTGTTGACTCTCTGGAGGAAAACATGGCCTAATGTTTCCTCTGCAAACCACGACAAAGATGGGTATCTGAAGGGATCGATCCCCTTGGAGCTCAACAAAGGCACTGATGTTTCTCCTGTCTTTTCATTAGGTGGGCTAAGGGTGGCAGTGTGATCAAGGAAGTTACCGGCGACGTCTATGAGGTCATCGTGGACCACACGTTCTTTACTGAGCCTGTCTCCTGCGAGGTCACCAACCCACTGGGCATCACCAATGTCAGCAGATGTGTGGACGTCTACTGTGAGTAGACCTAACCCACCCACCCATAACAGTTGACCGGATGGCGGTTAAGCAGTATCAGCAAGGATGAGACCTGTTCAACCTTATGTTAAGAAGCCTTCAAATAAGTTTTAATGAGCAGAAAACCATGGACTATTAGGATGGAAAGTCTCCTATATTTTAACTATATCTTAAAATTTCAGCGATACAGCTTTCTGTCTACAAAATTCAGCGTGGAAGCTGGATCTCTGATGGAGTTGTCGTATCTCGCATGTGGTTTTACAGTTGGGCCACGCTTGGCCGCTGAGCCGCAGTCACTGCAGGTGGACCAGGGTTCGGATGCAATTTTCAACTGTGCCTGGACTGGAAACCCATCACTGACCATCGTGTGGATGAAACGAGGCTCTGGAGTGGTGCGTTGTACACTGGAACCTGGACACTAATGGCTGGTTCTGCTGCACAATCTGCTGTGTTTGTTGTCTTTATCTGGTATATTTATCCGTAATCTATATGTAGCCTTTTCGCCTCATTAAACAACAATTAGGTCCCAAATTAAAACAATTTATAATTATCTGAAAAGACAATTATCACGTTGAGGTTTATGAACAGCATTTAATGTCAACAACATTGTTTAATTTTTTGCCTCTTTCTTGAATTCCTCACCATAAATTTTAGATAGACCTATTTTGTATGTCGCTCATGTAAATATTCTTTTGTTTCATAACTACAGAGTATCGGGCTTAAAAAAAAAGATTATCATAAGTCTGACACCAAAAGTAGAAGCAAGGTGTGAAGACACCCAGCAACCAAAAAGGAAGACGTCCAATGAGAGAAAGTCTTGCCCCTATGAGTCTGTTTTAGATTGGATTTTAATAATTGATATAGTGGTTTATAAAAAGTATTGCGAGATGCATCTTGGGTCAACAGGCAATGTTTCCCAGCTCATTCACATCTTGGCCTTTGACCACCCACAGGTACTGAGCAATGAGAACATCCTGACCCTCAAGGCCGTTAGACAAGAGGACGCTGGGAAATATGTGTGCCGCGCTGTGGTCCCTCGGGTGGGTGCCGGGGAGAAGGAGGTTTCACTCACGGTAAATGGTAAGCTTTTGTGTATGTCACATCGTCGTCCTCTAACCATACCAACCAGGCCCAAAAGAAGAAAGCGAATGTCTACTGTCCAGACAACGGGAATTTTATTTTTAATCAACGGCTAGCAACAAATGTCTGTTTGTTGCTAGCCACAAAAAGACATGACTGGCTGTAGTTGGCTTTTTCCTGAGCTTAATGTAAAGTTATCACTGGGTTTAGCTCAAGCAAAAAACAGGCATGTAGCTATCTGAAAGCTCCCAAAATAAACACGGCAAAGATCCCCGCTATGTAACTGTTTGGATTTCCACAAGGGTCGTTTTGTTGTACAAATTCAACAGGCTGGGAAAACTGCAAACACCCGGATAGCCCTCTGCTTGTTTGTCTTCTTTCGATCTCCACACACGATAAACATAGGGAATCTGTTCTAATGCGTTCAGGTTCCACGGCAATAGCAGGAGGCCAGAACGGCGGCCGGTGACTGAATAATGAACGTGAGGGAGCAAGCAGGGGGGATCTGGAAACTTCCAGATGAATCGCTTTATTATGACTGCCCAGCATTCAGGCGGGGCGCACATTAACATCGCGGGTGGTATATCGGCGAAGTCCACAGGCCTTTTAGAGCGTTTCTCTGTTGTCAACTTGCAGCAGAGAGGAAACCAGTGGTTTTGCGCATGCCAGTGGAAATTATTGCCAGCCCCATTAGCCAGAATATTTAAAATATTTCAATATCGCGACCGGCACTTGAGCAGGCTGCCCTAATGTGTCATACCGCCGCTCCTGCGTCTCGTACATCCATCTCTCCATGCTAATGAGACACAGAGCATTCCTCTCTTTCTGGAGGAGACTGTTTGAATGGATGGGAACTGACTTCGGCTCAGATAATATTAATTCAAAACTGCTCGCTGATGCTGCGGGGTGTCTGCTCCGAAAGCAGCCGAAAGCTTAATGAAAAATCACGACGTGCGACGCGTGGCCGAGCAATGCTTTAGCGTCACAACAGATCCGTCTTTCATCGTTTCAGCCTGCTTTTTCTCTGATGTTACATTCCCCCTTTTTTCTAAAATGTATTTCCCTTTTTTCCTTAAATTTAAACAAGGCTGAGAATTATTTATGGGTTTATTTTCACTTTGAGTAAACTGACAATGCAAAGGAAAGCAAGGAAAAAAAAAATATTTTGTTAAGTCTGTTCTTTTTCATGCTATCAGATGTTATTGTTTCCTTGGAGCGCTATCCTCAGGCCTGAGTGGTTTCAACTGTTATTTTATTTTTGGGAGAATGTGTATACACATTGTTTCTAGTCATCTCCTGGCCTGGATCTGTCTTGGAATAAATAAAGAAATAAATAGCATCCTTTGGTACCGTCTGAATAATTAAAGCGCGGCGGCTCTTAAAGACGCAGGCACCCAGCGGAATCGCTTGGCGGCTTTCGCGAGTAAACCTCAGTCCTCCCGGAGAATCTGCCAGTCATGGCTGGGACGCCAGCTGTTGCTTTGATGCCGCCACACGTGGGCTGAATCGCGGGCCGACTCGCCGGCGACAGAGATGTGTAGCTCTGTGATCCGAGTGAGCCGCGAGGGGAAAAAAAGCTAAAAGCAAAATTCTTACCCAAAATAAAGTCTGAAACTCGGCTAGCTCTGACGCCAGGCCTCAGCAACAACTCAAGGGAGCCGGCGTTTTTTTGGGGGGGGGGAGGTAGAGGGGTCACGGTCACCTCACTCCTAGCCGTGAAAAGACAGACTGCCCACGAACGCCTGCGACTTATTTTACTTGCTCATCTGGCATCCCGGTCTGCACTCCTGCTCTCCGGGGTTCCCATGGTGTTGCTGACGCAGGAAACAGGCTCTATTCCCCGAGGACCAGCGGGGCTTAATTGAAATTAAACAGCTAACAGCAAGAGTGCTTCACGTTGGAGCGGTTTATGAATACTCATTGATATGAATACATATTGATATTGTTGCTTTGTCATTTGGTTCTTTTTCAGCGCATGTATTTTTATATTTAGCTGTTAGCTGTATAAAAAATTAAATAAGTTTTATTGGTTCTTTTATTGTACTGCTTTTTGTGAGTATTGAAATTCAATGCCATTCTTTATAATTTCTCTTCTGCTCTCTCACAAAGCGTGTACTGTTAAGATGAAAACAGAACAGTTCTGTAGATATATACCAGATATATACCATTCGGTATTTACAAGCTCCTTTCACTAAAGTGTAACTCGATATTACACCTCAGAGGGGCTTTTGGAGTGAGAGAGACCTGCATGTGCAGGAACATGGTATCCTGGAGTCACACGGGTGTCCACATACGAGAAGACACCCCACACCCGACCGTAGGTACGCACATTGCCTCCCCATACTCAGTCCAAGGGCTCAGCG
This sequence comes from Hyperopisus bebe, assembly GCA_026777045.1. Classification (NCBI taxonomy): domain Eukaryota; kingdom Metazoa; phylum Chordata; class Actinopteri; order Osteoglossiformes; family Mormyridae; genus Hyperopisus; species Hyperopisus bebe. Next base: position 309,097 of record JAODJW010000100.1, read on the forward strand.
AAAAACCCATCTGATTTTCCTCCACATTTATATCTTTGTGTCCCATGCCAGGCTGGGTTTGGCCACTCCTATTCAGTATGAGTTGATTTTATTGCATATACAGCAGGGACCCCCCTCCCCGGCCACTATATACCATTACAACCCTCTCTCAGAGCCTCGCCCCCATCTCCATACCTGTACCGTGGCCAGTAAGCAACACACTCATTGCCATATCGGCCCTAGTTTAATAGGCTTCCCAGTAGCTGTACATGAAGATGCCACCTGTCATCATCTCATTAAAATGCTAATTTATTCTAATTAGAGACAGGTAATAAACTGCAATTATGGTTGTTTAGCGAAACATGGAGAAAATGGCCGGGAGTTACGGTTGGAAAGACTCCTCCCGCCTCCTCGTTTGTGGTATCTTGACTTAATAAGGAAGGCTTTTGTATGCGACTGTCCATCGTCGCCTTGAGACAGCAGGTATTAGATGCTGCGTGAGCTTCTATTCTGCTGTTTACTCTAAGTCTTGCACTTAGGCTTGGGCGACATTCCCATTTGTCAAAGCAAGGCCATTCCGAAGGACTGGAATTCAAAGAGGCATCAGCTGCCTTTCCATTAGCTTCCGGAGCCTTTCTTCCCTCTATTCCGACCAACCACAAAGAGAGGTTTTCACAGAGGAGTCCAGCCTTATTTAACCTCGAGGAGCTCCAGAAAATCACCCTCTGTGACTGGAATTAAGCTTTATGCCCTGTCAGTGTCCTTCACTGGGTCTAAAGGGTCACAATAGGTATAGTTGTGTAATCTCTGTGCATATGTACCACACACCGTGCACAGTACGTTCGTCATTTCTTTCAGGTGATCTCGTTGGAAAAGCGAGTCTGATGGCTTTGATGGGTTCTGTTTTGAAAGGATGCTGGCTTTTGCATTGTGTCATTAGTAACTAGGCAAGAAAATGCATTCAGCAAATATCTAAGACTGGATTTTGGATGCCATCACCAGTGGCTGTTTTTTTGTTTTCAACAATCACGGAGCTTCGTTTGCAAACATTCTTGTAACAACCAGGTGGTATTTTTTGAATAAATCAGCCATAATTAAATCCTTGAGTATTCTTAAGCCACATCCATACTTAATTCAATATATTTTTATGTAGTGCCTTTCACAACGAAGTCACCGCGGTGCTTGAAAAGAGTGTGTGGCTATCAATTACTATGTCATGTTTAAAAAATAAGGGGAAAACAGGATAGAGAGAAGAAAGAAAGATGCCAACAGACTACAGAAACCAAAAACTCTAGTGGAGGGAGAACTAAACCTCTGGGGTTCCAATTAATGTAGCTATGGAGTGAATGTCCTTTTTCTTTTATTTAGAGTTTAAGCTTATATATGCCTCAGAAATTAGCTGTTCGTGGATTTTTGTTTTTTCACTAAGACACATAAATATGGCCACCATGACAGAATATGGTGTTTTGACGTGGTAACGCTTCCCATGCCATATGGTTGTGTGTGGAGCGCATGCAGCAGTTACACAGAGATGCAGACCCAACATCATCCATGACTGACTGAACATTTCCTCCCCACGCAGGACCACCCACCATCTCCAGCACACAGACGCAGCAGGCCCTACATGGGGAGAAGGGCCAGATCAAGTGCTTCATCCGCAGCACCCCCCCTCCAGACCGCATCGTGAGTACCACCCCCCCACAAAACCTTTACCTTTTATTTGGAAACAGGACATTTATTGCAGTATCAACAAAGCTTGCGAACACTAGTGGAAAACAGGTGGTGATTCCTCAGGAACTTGACAAATGACCAGAGTCCCCTGAGATCTGTGGTTTGGTCCGTAATTTGCCGTGAAATTATCAGAGCTGCGTAAAACGTAACACTTTTCATCAAGTTTGAATTTCATGCATGCATTGAGTTTTTCCTGTTTTTCCATGTTTGCAGCGGTTTTCTGTTTTGGGCAAAAAACTTATAAAATGATAATTGTGTTCCAGTGTCTGAGACAGTTGAAAAGCAAACAGACAAATAAACAAATGAACGCATCTGAACATCTTATTCTCCGGCCTTCCCACTCTGATAGCACAAGTCTGCTTGACAGCTCTCATTTCCTGTTTATGACACACTTATTTCGTACTGCCGAATATCTCATTAATATTCACGATCCTTAGATGGATGACACACGCTTGACTATCACTTTAATCCTCTTTCTCCTCCTGCTAGCCATACTGCAGACGTCAGACAGTTGCTATTCCGCCAAGCTCATTAAATTCTTTATATTGTGTGTAATAATTGAGGGCTTTCCTTAATTCCTAATTAAAACCATTTTTAATTTGACATTTGGGAACCGCCTAATTTATGCATTTTTTTTACTTCTGTTTGATGATTTTTAAATGTATGGTTGTGTGTATATATATATATATATATATATATATATATATAAATAACTTGTATAATCATAATAAAATCATCCCATATAGTACATTTGCAGTAAAAAGTAATTCAAGGCATTATGTGCAGAAGAGCAGATACCCCTGTGTTAGCGTGTTGAGTTTCACTGTTTGGATGATGCACCGTAAATCATGTTGAGTGAGGAGCATAGTTAAATGATGAGAACAGAAGGTTCATGAGCAGCGCCAGTGTTGGTGAAGGTGAGTTCTGTGCTAGGCTTGGTCCTGGAAGGAGACGGTCTTGGAGTCTGGCACGTCAGGCCGCTACACGGTGGAGACGGTGAACACGGAGGAGGGTGTGATCTCCACCCTTACCATGAGCAACATCGTGCCCGCCGACTTCCAGACCATCTACAACTGCACAGCCTGGAACAGCTTCGGCTCTGACACGGAGATCATCCGCCTCAAGGAACAAGGTGGGACCCAAGGTTCGACAGCCCTTCTTTTTCTCTCAACCGTGTCTGGCCAGCCCATTGGCTCAAGACTTGGGGATGGACTTCTTCTGCGAGGGCTTGGAACACCGGCATTTCTGCAATGAACAGATTTAAATTAATTTGGTTTCTGGGTAACTGCACTACTAATATTGTAAATCACTGGCTGGACACCGTAAAGCATGGTGGGGGGTTTGGACGATTCCAGAAGCCCACGAGTGACAAGGGCTTGATCTGGGTTGGGATCCCGATATGATGTGCTTTCATGGCGCTTAAAATCTCTAGCGACACCCCTGATCGCCATCCAAGTGTAAATCAATCAGACTGAAGCCTTGAATTAAAACCTTGTTATATGTTTATTACTACATTTTAAGCTGATACTCTGTTATTGTCCTATTTTCAACGCATCCATTTTGGAATACTTTCAGTTCAGTCAGATTGTACAGTAAATAGGTCATAAATCAGAAAGACAGCAGAAAAAAAGTTAATTTTATTAATAATTAAAATCTAATAATTACTATTCAGAGTACATGTCTACCACAAAAATCATGACGCGAATACAGAATGATCTAATTTCTGTAAAATTCCTCTTTAAAAGCTACCTGATTATTCTTCATCAAGATTACGGGCTTTATTCTGGGAACATTCTATGATTTAACCTTTTCTTAGAAACTGTGTGAAACATGTTCAATGCCTTTCCTGTTAGATATGCGACAGCCCTGATATACTTCATCTCTGCGTGAGAACTGGTCTCCCTTCAATTAATTTTCCACAAATGAAAATATATGGCTGACTTACTTCAATAGGGCAGTGATTAATGAAGACATTAAATAGACATTAAGTGTTTGGAGAAACACTTTATGGCATTGCATTCATTTTAAGCAGTAAATAATAATAAGTTAACGTAAATAACATTGGGGTACTCTGCACCAGGCGTAAATTGTCTGTTATGTCAAGCATATCTGATCATTACAGAGTATTTATGCACTTGTGTAAATTGCAGGGCTAGGATGGACGTTGTATTTCTTATGGTTGTTTGGTTTCTTAGTGCTACCATTCGGGTTGTGAGGAGCTACAGACAGCTTCAGCATGAGCGCTTTTTCCCCCCATGTCCGCAGAATCCATTCCGGTGGCTGTCATCATTGGCGTGGCTGTGGGAGCGTTTGTCGCCTTCATCGTCCTTCTGGGCACCATCGGGGCATTCTGCTGTACCCGTTCCCAGCGCAGTAGGTGTCTTCCTTCCACCCTCTTCCAGCATGCCATGGCTAAACCGCTGCACTGAACTGAGGTCAGATAGACAATAGGCTTTTGGGCCACTCGAGTTGCTTTTCATTGATGTAGCCTCTCTCCTTGTCTCAGATAAGCCTACCTGTCCTCTCAGATACTTCCGGTGTCCGTACCGGGCTTCAGGTTAGGAAAGATAGCTGCTGCAGTCGTTTAATGTCTCTGGCGTGCGTGGATCCATACTGGCATTCAGCATGTTGTTGTTGTACACCACAGAAGACGCTCACCTGGTTATGTCCTCTGTGCCCGTCTCCATCTGTGCTCACCAGAGAGAACATGCCAGCAAAAATAATACAGAAAGTAAGATTTTGTTATATGACAGTCATAAACACATTTGCCAATGAGCCACCGGGACAGTGGAATTGCCTGTGAATGTCCTTTCTCTCGAGAGAAGGCAGAGCCGGGTCTTCTCGCCCCGCACTGATTGGTTAATGGACGCTCGGCGCCCCCTTCCTGGCGAGGGGACCCGGAGCGTCACTGTACCGAGGCTGCATGGTTGAAGTGTAATACAATGCCGCCGCACTTGCCCATCGTTTTAATCGACGGCGTCTCTCTGCCAGATCTTAAGGGAGTGGTATCAGCTAAGAACGACATCCGTGTGGAGATCGTTCACAAGGAGCACAACGCAGCCAGGGAGAACGAGGAGCACGCTACTATCAAGCAGCTAATGGTGAGTCTGCCATGCCTCCTCACCCTAACGATCGCTACCACCTCCCTGCCACCCCGTTTCAGGCTACCCACCCCCATTCCCAACTGCAAATATCTACTGATAATCACCCCATCCGTGGGGCTAATAATAACAGCTGTTGCCTCAGGACTTGGGTGCGATTGCATCCGCAGGGCCTGATTTGTGGAAGATGGCATGGCCGAACCTATATTTAGGCACGGAGCCGTCGCATTTTCCTGGAGGGAAGCGACTCTGGGCCCAGCCGCAGCTGCAGCGTTGGCGCTCTGTCCCAAATCGCTACTGCTGCTACAGCTGTATGACATTTCAGAGACTCTACCTGGTGATGGAATATTTAACCTAAGGCCCTTTGTAATAGTTCTGTCTGAGTTCACGTTTTAGTACCAAAGATTAAACATATAAGACTTTATGAGGAAAACATACACTTTTATCATCTACATCCTCCTAAAGCAGGTCACAAATAAAAAGCAGTCACCCTCTAGCAGCGTCCTATTTTCCAGGGCGTCGGGAAGCATTTCCCGTTTATCTGCAAAAAGCAGAAATTACACTGACACAAAGTGAAACAACAACAGCCCGTAACCCAGCAACGCTGCCATCTTACCCCCGGCACAGATCGAACGCGGAGAGTTCCAGCAGGAGTCGGTGTTGAAACAGCTGGAGGTGCTACCAGAGGAGGAGAAGGAGTACCAGCACATCAAGGTGGGTAGCAGGGAGCGCGGGGGCCGCGGGGTGAGAGGGGTCACTAGCTCATAACCTGCCTGTACGCCGCAATTATGCAGGCTTGGGCCTGTAGGGTTCCAAACTCACATTGTGTCAATCTTCCTGTTTCCCTGTTTATATCTTGGATATGCAGTTATACAATAACTGAATATGAATTATGTGTGTGTGTGTGTGTGTGTGTGTGTGTGTGTGTGTGTGTGTGTATATATATATATATATACACATAGAGAGCGAGAGCATCGTTGTCTGTCAACAGGTCAAAAGGGAAATGGATTTTTGTACATATTTTCTCATTTTCTGATTGCATAATAATAATGACATGGTCAAAACAGGATGTGCTGTATTCTTTATCCAGCATGCAGACTCGCCTTAAATCTCAGAAACAACAATAAACCCAATCTCATGTTTTTTTCATAGGAATTTCTTTTTTTTTTAATTATGTCTAACACGACCAATTCCGGTGACGGTTAAAGCCGATTTTCACCCGGTAGAAAACCGTATCGTTTATGGTAACAATCCTTAGTCACGTGTCAATAATTCAGCGTTACTGTTGCTCTTTTGTAATGAAGATTTGCCATGTCTGCAATTAAATATAGGGTTTTAATTTTCTGAGTCAATCTATTCAACTAAAACCAATAATTTCACTTTCACTGACATAATTGTTTTTTTTTCCCATACTCATGCTGATCAATTGCAATGGAAAAACCACTTTAACCAAATGAAAGGACAATGAATCTCTGATAATATTACTGTAGCCATCTCAGCATAAAGGGAAGAGGAAGAATCACAGCTAGTGGAGAGACAAGGTCAGGTGACAGGAATGCAAAAAGTTGGTGGCTTTGTTTGCAAGAGCATAATCTAAATAAAACACTAAGAGCCAACAGAACCAAAATAGTAAAAAACTGTGCCATTTGGGGGAACGGTATCCCTTCCAGAGTGTCCCCTTGTGATTCCTAGGATTGGCTCCAGACCTCTCTTCGACATGAATACTGAATATATCAGACATGGATGCATGGACTGGATGGATAGATGTTATTTAAGGAATTCATTAATATGACATTTAGCGGATGTTTGTAATTTAGGATAGAAATTTCTAACTAGAGCACATTGTTTGGTATCATATTTTCAATGGTAAAAATAGAGCTGGAGCAGAACTGAAATGCATAAGAACCACGTTACACTTTCAGTCTGCATCTATATTCACGCAGCTTAATTTTTATACAGGATAACAGACAGTGGATAAGCCAGAAATAAACAGTGGTGAAACAGCTAAAACAAAAAAGAAAAAAAAAGCTCTTCTGGATAATTATTTACATAGTGTCTTCGTAATTAGCGCTAGTATTTTAATTCAAAAGTGGTGCGGTTTGGTGGTCGCATCGAGAAAGAGGCAGATTCACAAGGTTTTGAGTTACTGGGGGTTTAAAAAGGGAAATGAAGGGGGAGGGGTTCTTTATTTAAAGTCCCATTGTTTCATATTCAGGTCAGACGTTGACATCACTCAGAGTTTGCAGAGCTGTATTCTCATCTATTTTAAGATTAAAAACCTCCACACTGTGAGAGACATATTCTAGGATGAGTGAGAGACCACTGCAAAGGCACAATACTGGGTTTACTTAACTGCGAGACCACAAATCCCCAGGTATGTCCATTCATTATTTAAAAGAGTGAAAAAAAATTACAATACTGTTGAAACCCATTACTCACTGTGAACAGCATACCACAGTGCCTGGATAATTTTATTATTGTTTTTATTATTATTATTATTATTATTATTATTATTATTATTATTCAGGCACAGAGATTTTTTTTTTTATTCTTGATGCATCAATGCCTCAGTAATCAGAATGGTATTTTCCTGTGAACTGAGGGAGAGAGTGTCTGACTGGCTGGAGATGCTTCCTCTAAAGTCTGACACCAAGTGAAACAGGTCAACCAGCAGTAATGAGAAGGAGAAATTAATTTATTTATTTGCGGATTAATTTGTGACGGAGCTGAAAGCGAAGTGTCCAGCTAACTTTTCAGGGAAGGCGCGGACTATGCAGCCGCTGCCACATAGCAAATCGTTAAAGTAATTAATTAGCTGGTGGCCGTCCTGCATGCAGCCTCGCTGGAGCTTCACACCTCAGCACCATGTCTAGTCCACTTTTTTTGTGTAGGTGCTTGTTGCATCTTGCTGCTTGAGTCGCTTTCCATTTCAGGTGTTAATTAATGCCAGTTTGACCCCAACGTGGCCCCTAGTTTTCTAGAGAATAAATGCATAGGAAATAAGGAATTGTGTTTTTCTTTTTCTGCGGCTATATTTCTCAGATTTTCTGCTCTGTAGACTTGTCGAGCTTTGCCTGGGAATCTAATTTTATATGCAGGGAAGGCTCGCTGAATATCAGCTCTTCTTTATTTGGTCTTATTTAGCGGTAAATTGCAAAACTTTCTTCTAAAGTCCTGCATATTTTAACGAGACAACTTTTATCCTTCATCACTTATTACCGGTTGTGTTTCGTGCTTCAGAAACTACGAAATTGACTCATGTTAACTCTGCAGTAGCTATCCTAAAACCATCAAATTCACAGACTCTCTTCTTCCCCGGATAGGACCCGACGAATGGCTACTACAGTGTAAACACCTTCAAGGAGCATCACTCTACCCCCACCATCGCCCTGGCAGGGAACCAGACCACTGAGATGCGGAACGTAAACAGTGCCACCACAGGAAAGCAGAGGGTACCCACTGGAATGTCCTTCACTAACATCTACTCCACGTTGGGCGCCGGCCCCAACCGTCTCTATGATTACAGCCAACGGTTCGTCCTGGGTGTGGGAAGCAGCTCCATCGAACTGTGCGAGCGGGAATTCCAGAGGGGTTCACTCAGCGACTCCAGTTCCTTTCTGGACACGCAGTGTGACAGCGGCATCAGCAGTTACTGCAAGCAGGACAGCTACGTGCAGTTTGACAAGGATAGCAAGACCTCAGCCTCCTCATCCTCACACTACTCGCAGTCCTCCTCCCAGAACTCCGACCTCACGCGGCCACTGCAGAAACGCATGCAGACCCACGTGTAGCCCCCACCTCCACCCCAGGACAGCAGGGGGCGACAGAGGGCCATAAGACCAGGAAGAAATTCCTGCAGGCTGGACAGTGGGACCCACACCCAAGCACAGTTCTTAAGCCTGTGTGTGCCTCTGGGTTTGGAGCCATTGACTTAATAATTCGGGCATCTTCAAATATTTTTCTGCTGCAGCGCACTTGATGAGGCCATCTTTGGTGTGGCGACGGACCACATAAATGCTTACATTCCATGACAATGTGATTCTGTGACAGATAATCAACACAATTCAAATGGCTAATCCGACGGGGGAGTAGGTTGGTTTGTCAAACAAAAAGAAAAACCTTGTTGCTCTCCGCAGCAGAATATCATGGTTTCACTGAATCCTAAAAGTATGACAATCGAGAGATAATGTCTAGTGAGATGAAATCACTCAGTATTATGGTCTGTCTGTATTTATTCCAGCTCTCAAACCTCTCCATTGTACCTTGTAAAAGAGTCTATCTCTCTTGAATATCTAAGCACAAAAGTGTTTGTGAATTGTCGATACATCTCATTTTCCCAGAAAGGAGACTTCTGGTTTGACTTGCCGGAGTGGGCAGAATCAAACCACAAACGTTCGGCACGCAAACCTTGCCTAGAGACTTTCCAAATGAATAAATAACAGTTCTCTGTTTTCACGGTTCCAATTCTCAGAGTCCCTGAGATAAGGACGAGGGAGATTTCCGCCGGAAAAATAAAGCACTGTTTTGCAGTTGCCACTCGGAGATAAAGAAACTTCCGTACGCATCCCTCGTCTCTTTTCCGATTCAATTCACTCTTCTTTTATTTTTATTTGCCTTTTTTTAGAATTTTACCAGAAAATTATATGACGTTTTGCTGTGTTTTTTTTTTTCTTTTTGCCTTGAGTTGGGACTATTCACATGCAATTCTCAAGGTGCAGAAATGGACGAGGGGTGTGAGCGGGGAGTTTGTGGATACCCCCCTACAGTAAAAAGATGCAACCCACCCACGCAGCATGTTATACCACAGCACGGAGTTCTTCCGGGAGCAGGTGGCGCCGTAGAGTCAGACCTCTGGTAGACTATCGTGTGTACTTACCCATGGAACGTGAATTCTGTTTCAAACTCCTGTGGGTCATTAGATGTGTCTGCAGCGTACCCGTGTTAGCGAACCTTTATGTCACGTGGCTTCCCTCATGTATAGTCAGCCATGTTGTTTACACTGGAGCTCTGTAAATCCAGCATTTTTACCTACTGTGATGAATGGAAGAATGGATGGAAATATGTGTATATATCTATATATATGTGTGTTTTTTTTCACTGTTCTGCCTCCTGCTCACAAAGCTGTCTTGGGAATATGTTCACTGAGCCACAAACTACTGTGTGGCTGTGTAACACGAGCTAAAGTGTGACAATTAGCCTTTAACGTTATGTTGGGTTTTGGGTTCGCTTTCGTAAAAACCACAGAGACAAAAGACAGACGCAAGCTGGCACCGGCGACTGGATATGCGCACAGAACTGGATATGCGCATAAGGTTTGGGAGAAATGTTGCGATGCACCTTAACCAATCCGACACGATAGCGAAGCAGGAAGTTCATCTTCACACATCTGTGCCAACAGGTGACCCAAGAAAGGTGGGAGTGTAGTTATATCAGAGAGTGGAGAATGGATCGGTCAGTCGGGGCTCAGTGATATTACATCACAGAGGGTTGGGTCACTGTCTTCAGCTATTGAGTTCCTACTAATCAAGTCAATTCAAGTGGGCTTTCTTGTCATACCAGCCATAGCCCGGTGTAAAGTGGCATGAAATAATGTTCCTCAACGTTGAAAGTGACAAGGAGAGATTTTCACAACCATTTGTTCCACTACACACGACCAGATTAAAACTCCTCCACACTGTCCTCACGCAACAAACTAGACCTCGTACAAAATTAGTTACATTACAGCATATTTTCAACGATCATTTTAGTCAGCCTCCACAAATACAAACCGTACACAGTGTTCCACTTATCCAAACGGGCAACGAAGTGGGCTTGAACATAAGCTTACGTTAAAAAAAAAAAAATAGAACGGGAATTAAAAGAGACGTAAGAAACTCATGAACAATTAACTCCACGCTACAGGGAATTAGAATCACTGGATTGCTATGGGATGAATTTTTCAATTTTCAGTCCTGAAACCTGCTAAAATTTCACAATCCACACAAAACACTCCTGCTCTCCTGTTTAGTTACTCTCTGTTTTTCAGCTGAGAAAGTGAAGTGAAAGGCTAAAGGTGTCGGAGGTAGCTAGAGGGCACGATTTAGGAGAAAGAGAAAAGGGGGAAGAGGCAAGGTGGGGGAGGGGGGGTGGAGGGTCATTCTAGGGCCGCTTGTCACCTGGTGTGGGGACGTGACGATGGGCTGAGTCCTCCGCTTTGAGGGACACATACAGTATGACCGACGAGAGAGGTGACTCCTCTAAGCACTTCATGAAATAAATTCGAGTCATTTCAATGGCTTTTATCCTGGAGTTGCAGTGTAAGACTTTAAGCTGTTTAACGGGCACGCGTCCATTTGTAAAACGGAACATGAAAGGTCTGTTTCAATGCTGATAACTCAAGTACACCCATGAACCACTGTATATAAATCGCTAATGCTCTCTGTATGGATATTTTTTTAGCAGTTTTGTATTTTAGGCAGAAATGAATCATCCCCTCATTACAATTGTACAGACAATCAGACATAATTTTTCATAATTATTCATCTCCCGCTATGCCTGTCTTTGCTAGCAGGTGATTTTTTTTCTGTAAAGATTTTAGTGGAGTTTTTCATTAAATCAGTCCCCTGGGCCTCGATTCCACATTTGGGGTTTTGGGTTTGTTCCCAACTTGTTCCTGTCTCAGCCCCCTACTCCATAGGGTATGTATACTTTAAGTGCATCATCTTCATAAGCATTTCAATGGGAGTTTTGGCTAAAATAAGAATAATTTTTTTTAATGATTTTATTCTTGACCACTCCCCAACCACCTATCAAAACTTCCAAATATTGAATTTCTACTCTGACCCTTCCAGAAGAAGTGCAAACATCGCAAAGTCTGCAGCACGTCGGTGAAACAAAAAAAGAGGCCACAGATAGTTAGTGACATTCACTCCATGCTTGTTCTCCCAAAAATGCATACCAGCGTCGTATTGATGTTCCGTCCTGTCAGGAAGACATGAAGACATCGGAGTTGGTCCTCCTCTCTGCAAACAGATGCCTCTTACTGTTATTACCCAGCATGCACCGGGTTTGTTGTGGAGGGGGAGAGGGCCGACATATTTGAAAAGATCAATTTCCTGTCTCTTTTTTTTTTTTTCCTCCCAGAACTAGCAGGCTGGGCTTCCCTTAAAAAGATTCCGGAACGTACCTTCTCCCGCGGCTGTCTCTGTGTCTGATGTAATTCTGCTCGGCTGCCCTGATCTAAATGTAACTCTGCTTTCGGCGCTCCAAGTTACCGCGGCGAACGCGGGCCATTAATAATTGATGCCCCATGTTTGATGGGCCTCTGTGAGCCAGCAGGCACCACGCTTACCCCCCCCCCCCACATCCCACCCCCAACACCACCCCAGCGCTCCAAAGGAATCAAAGCCGACCTGGAAGACAGCGCCGATTCCAGTCTGTCCCGTGTAGGATGAGCGGTTTGTTCGACACCAGCTGCTCGCACGTCGCCGTGCCAACGCAAGAGAGAGAGCGGAGCCCAGCGATTGTGTAAACGTGGCCCAGTGCGACGCCGCCTCACACTCACTCACTCAGCTCCGCCTACAAATTGACACAGATTGTGGATTCTGGTTGAGGTCCCTGACCGCGAACCGCCAGAGGCCGCCCCCCCACTCCCAAGGACCCCCTGGGTTTTGTGTTTTTTTTTCCCCACACAAGGTAATCAATCGTCATAATATTCGTCGAAATGTGGTGCAGAAGTACCAAAAATGCCATAAGCACTCTCTGACGGTTCCCTTCTCTCCCAATCGATATCTTGTTAGTCCTTCGGTAACTACAGTGCTACAATAAACACAGGAAGAGGTGCAAACGTCAATATTTACCAAATCAAAACATATATTCTGTAACGTGAGTGAAAAATAAAGAACGATGACATCGGGTATGCCGTTATTTCCACGCAGCGTCCCTGTATTTACGGTGGAAAAGTTATGAATAATTTGTGTTTTACCTGTGACTCTGTGAACCTATGATGCTTTTGCTCTGTAAAACATAAGGAAAAAAAGTGAACCAAAAGCAAAATTCTCTATTGTTGTTTCTACACGCCTGACTTGTGTGTGAGTGTGAGTCAGGTATGTTTTCTGTGTGGGTCTGGTATGTCTGTGTGTGTTGTATAATTACCCTTGCTACAGACTCTCTCTGGGACTCCCTGAACACCATACCTTGGGTAGAGAAAATGGATGGTCCAACAGATGGAACCAGGAAGATTTAGAGGGATAGCGATCACCAGCACCCCCCCCCCCACACCCTCCCCAGTCACCCATAGAGACACATGCACCCAAACAGTGAAAAGGATTCAGTGATTAACCCCTGACCTCCACTTGCTAATATTTCTCATTACAAGACATATTATTGCTGATATTGCAAGATAATAAGCATTTAATAAGATATTGAGGAGACTCTTCTATTCACAATTACTTGCAATTTATTAGTTATTTCACAGTAGGGGGAGAACTCCCAGCAAAATGCTTAAGAGTATTATAGCACCTACATGATGCTTAAAAGAGCAATGCTGAGATCAGAGGTCCACAGCGGTGACCAGTAGGTTACCTGTTGTGTTCAGTAGTCGTCAGTCACTAATGGGTTTGCTCCAGACCCAACAGACAGACGTCCCATTAGGTGCCAGCCTGACTCTTAGGTCTCCCTGACATTGTCTAACCCGCAGGGAGTCGGAGACCCAGTCACGTCTCTCCGCAGCGACAGCATGTCGGGCTGACAGATCGTATTCGCCGGGGCATTTCGAAAGCATGCGAAAATCAATCCGGCTGAAACTAGGATCTGTAGTGACGATGAGAACGTTCCTCATTTTCAGACCTTCGCATCAAAACTGTCGTGTCTGGTCTGGACCACATGTTGTTTTGGCAACTTCTGCCAAAAGCGAGATCAAACTTCTCTAATGGGAAAGCGGGATGAAGGCAGATTGTTATCCGTCTGAATAAATGCCTTTTTCTTCTCTAACATGTCATCCATTCCCATAGTTGTGAAAAAGCTCCAAATTGAATCGCACATTACTGTGTATTTTTCTGTATGAATGCTTAAGACAGGTTATTCTGTAGCCAATTATGTTGCTTGATAATTGGATTCGAAATCCAATTTGACAACAGCAGACAATAGAGCGGGGAGTCAGTATCGATGTCTGATGCAGTGAAACGCTCCCATTTAGAATTATCTAAAAGCAGCTATTATAGCAGGCAGAAGTTCCATGTGGGCGGTGAGGGAGGGGGGATGATGTCAAAATCGGGTGACCTCTAAAGCAGCTTGGTCTGGTCATCGCTAAGCACGAACGGGAATATGAATCAGCTGAAGACTCACCCCATAAATGACAACACAGCCTTAAAACGGCTAGCCCCATCCTGTCCCGCATATCGAGCTGCACATTGCTCTTCGTCCGCGAGAGTTTCAACGTCACACGCTCCTGCTCAGTTCCGAAGCATTTACTGAGTTCCCACTTGAACTTTTTTTTTCTTTCACCTTTCTACCTCTGCTGGCACCCAAGTTCTGAAATTACGTCTGGCGAGATGCATTGGACTGATCGCTTTCCGATGGTAATTAGCTAAATTGGATCTATCGCGCGCAGGTGCTCGCCACGCAGACATGTAAAGGAGCGGCTTTGCTAAACGCTAGAGGGTTAGCGGCTCTTTCCTCCCTCCGCTTTCATGCGACACGGAGCCCTGCTGCCCCAGGACACGTCGGTCATTGGCGAAGCCTTTCAACGCTATAGCCGCAGCGTAATCGCCTGTAAAATTCCTCCCCCGCCATCATTTGTTCAAAACAGCTGTTTTCCGAAGAAAGCTCATTTTCCCAACATCTGTCATTTGTATTTGATTATAAATTCCAAATGAAAACCGCTCCCAGACGTAAAAGAGATTTCAGAATGAAACACAAATATGAAAAGGACAGAGGTGGAAAGTTTGGGTCCAGAAAGTACAAATCCAGACCAAGGTTTTGTTTCAACCAACCAGTAGAGTGCTCTGTGACTGTGCCTCTTTATACTAAACCGTGGTGGATTTGTACTATCTGGACCTGAATTTTCCACCTCAGGAAAAGGATGCTTATTTTTCCAATCAACTTTCACTTCACCTTTTGTCTTTTAAGGACTTATTTCAAGTTTGCTAAAACAAATGCATTTAGACAGCTAGAGTAGTCACAATTAGCCCACGATCTATAAGGCCTGGCTTTAAAATTCATTTATCAGACAGCAGCAATAAGACGGCAGCATTTTACAGTTGCTTATTTGGCACAGTTTCTGGGTGAATGCTCAGTATAGTTAAATAAATCTTCCCTCCTTAAATACAGGCATACTCAGGGCTTTGTCCCGTGGTGAGTCTTAAATGGATTATTGATTCGGTGACCTTTCTCTGTTTTAAGGTTTCTGTTGTTTGTTCGAACGATGTTGTCTTAACTCGAGCCTCAGACAGTGCTGTTTGATCAAACATCAGCTCCAATATTAGACCATTAACCTGCCCCAATATTTGTCTGCAGTGTAAGCAGGTAATACAGGGGATCACTAAGGGAGTGGGGCAGGAGTGGGAGTTGTTCTTGTACATGTTAACTGTAGATACACTAGTGCAGGTGTTAGTGCCATATATAATTAAAATATCATCATTCCTAGCAATGTCGTCAAATGCATTGCACAACAGGAATCACAGCAAGACTACCAGAAATGGAAAAATATAATAATAATAATAATAATAATAATAATAATAATAATAATAATAATAATAATAATAATAATAATAATAATTTGCGTTCCCAGTTATTGATGGAGAGCAATAGGCAAGCAGTATACATTCTGAACCTAATTCCCTTTAAATTACATTTGAATTTATTCAATTCCTAAAGGCCCAGACGCCCAGCTTCTACTCAGTGTAAATGAAAGGTTATGAGTTCCAACGGGGAAGCGTCGTTCTCTAAATCGTTTGCCCATATTGACGTGACAGCTGTACCATGGCATCTCAATAGTTTATTGTGTGCGAGCATACTGACATTTCCTAAATGTCGAAATGAAGCATGGATTCCATGTGAGGAAGAAAACATGGAAATTAGCACAGTCGGGGGAAAAAATGCAGTAAGTTTATGTATCATTTTATGAATTAATTGGAGATAATTGCTCTTAAGAGAATGCGTAAGTGATTATAAATGAGTGCTGTTTTGATCATTTCCCTGACCGCATGATGCACGCAACACAACTTTAGTTTTTCTGTCTGCGCCCAAAAGCAGGCAGAAAACCTGCAAAAATGTCCCTCATTAAAGAAAATGATAACGAGGCTGACCAGCTCAGCTCGTCAGTGCAGAGGGATGGTTGCAGAGGAGGGAGAGACAAGTCCCCGGTCCTCGAACCCTGAGCTCAGAGAAGGCGACAGCGGAGGATGTAAGCATGGCTTGATGGGGCTGCTGATGCGACTTGCTGCACTAATGTCTACTGATGCAACGGGCTGGACCTCGTATCGCAATGGATCATGTGCAGTGGATCATTACCACCTAATATCTATTATAAGAACAATATCATAGTAATAATGTAACTCTGAACCATTAGAAGCTACAGATAGCAACACATACTGCATACCACAATGACCTATGCATACATTACATGTGATAGACACATATGTTCAGTGACTTTATAGATGACATTTTACCTATCTTTAGCCATCATCTGGCTGTGCAAGATTTTTAGGATAAGTCCGGGTATAAACAAAACATTATTATTATTATTATTATTATTATTATTATGCCCTGTGTTACCTCTACATGTTACTGGAAAAATGAAATTAGAATCAAAGTTGTACTTTCACTAGGAGCAAATCACTATCTCCCCCTTGTGGCCACTTGGTCTTTCTACAGTCTTTCTACTGTATTAAGCTTCAGCAAGTACAAAGACTGAGGACTGTATGTAATACGTGTGATATTCATACAGCAAAGGTGGCGCCAGCACTATATACAGTGTACACATTGTGACATTTTTTATGACATTGACGCACATAATTAAACATGCATAATGGCACATAATTAAAACGACCGTCATTGCTTAAAATTATTGTTGACTGAGCTTGTCTATCTCGGCTCCTGGAACCCATAGCAATGTGTGTGCTCTGGCACGTTTAATTTACACACGGTCACCATTTACATTGTCTAGTAGCATATCTCACCCTAGCCTTTGTTCAGCATCTGGCCGTCTGGAACGCAGGGATGCCAGCGGGTCTGATAGCTATATGCTAATTACAAGGATTCCTTCTCTGTTGCCTTTTCTTTTGGCCTTGCCCATGTTTTTCGACTCTGCCAGGACCTGCCTGACATGACGGCTGCTTCATTCCCCTCAGCTACCAGCACACTCTGTCACTTGCAGTTTCGCCCGCTCTAAGTAGGCTAACCGTGAATGAAGGGAGGGGGTGCAGGGATTGGTGGTGGGGAGGGGGGGGTTGTGCAGGTGGGGTCTACTATGTCGCTGTATCCATGGTATCTCTGGAAATGATGTAAGCATCTTCTGCCCACAGCATTCCCCCAGACAGGGAACCGTAAATAGGAACGCATGAGCCAGTAAGCAGAGCTGCTGTTTTGTGTGAAAAGCACAGATCTGTGGGCACCGCAAGTGGCAGACCCAGTAAAGATGTGTGTTCCGC
>JAODJW010000100.1:343792-354861 GCA_026777045.1 Hyperopisus bebe
ATGAAATTTCACAAACTGACTTGTCGCAAAGGTGGCATCCTATGACAGCACCATGTTTGAGTTCATTGCGCTCTTGAGAATGATCCATTCTTTCACAAATATTTGTAAACCTGACTGCATGGCTAGCCACTTGATTGTATAGAGCTGTGGCAATGGGTCTGAATGAAACACCTGAATTCAACGATTTAGAGGTGTGTCCAAATAGTATGTATGTATATATCCATATTTAAGACACCTGAAATTCTTTCTTAGCTGACTTTTCTTATCTATTGCAGCTACATTTACGTCTAAGGTTTGAAAAAATAAACATAGCATAGGTCCTAAGGGATGAATTACAAGTGTCTGTGTGTGTGTGTGTGTCCACAATATGAGAAAAACCTGTAATATTGACGTTTGCCCTGTTCTGTCACCAAATTAAGGTTACCCAATTGCAGCAAGTGTTAGGATTAGAAAGGTTTTAGGTTCTCCAGTTCTTTTATTGTTCAGGGCTTCTGTATAATGGAAAACCACAGCAGCATATTTCATACTTTCCAATGGCCTGTTCTCTCACCCAAAGTCCCCAAATCAGGTTTAGCCAACTAAAGCTAGGGTTAGGTTTAGAAAGGTTATGGCTTTTTCAGCTACCAAAACCTGTGTTATTTACTGTTCGGGGTCTATGTATAACAGGAAACCACAGTTTAGCTTCATTCAAACCCAGGATCACTTCTAAAGGTTAGTCATGACAATGTTCTATGTTTCATGAAATGTGCCAAAACAATGGAGAAACTGTATACCTGTGTTAGCTTTGGCTTTGGGTACATGCAGGAATAAAGCCATTGAGCTGGAAAAGGAGAAACTGAATGCAAAGCCTGCAGGGCTGTTAGGAACACCCACCGGCAAGCCGGGCAGCTGGGGAGGCCTCGTGTCCACAGGGGGCCGTGCTTCTCTTTCCAGCTGTCACCACCTCAGGATCAAACGCAGGCTCAATTATCCTCTGTTCCTGTCGACCTTGGACTTAGGAGTCTGTCACCGTGGCTGTATCTCTCAATTTGGGCCCGTCTCCCCCCACACAAAAGGCTTCCAAATGTCAACTGCTGCCCTACCCCCTTTTGTGTTTGCCTTTGGTGGGCCTTATCAGCATCATAACACTTTGTGGGATAAATAAGTAGACAGACAGACAGACAGACAGACAGACTAAAAACAAGTAGCACAGGGTCAGAAGAGAACAAGTTAGAATGTATATATGACAATGCATTAGCCAGTAAGGTTATAGAGTGTTACAAGAATGAATAAATGTTGGTAGTCTATCACTATCCATTAGCTTTCTCGCTAATTAAGAGGAAGGCTTGGCTGACGTCCTCACATCCCAGTCTGTGGTGTCTATAGCCTTTCAATGTGTTTGTCATCAACGATGTCATAAGAGAGATACCCCGAACTGGGCTGCTCATCCTCAGTGCCGGATTTTGACAATTGGACATACATATTTATCAATCGTGGCAATCAGGTCTAAATGTATTTTGCTTGTAACTATGCTGTGGGGGCGATACAAACCAGTTTTTTTTTTTTTTTTTGAGTTTATATAAGGTATTTTCATCTGAATTGAAAGGACCAAACGCCATCAGCCAGTATCTGTTTTGACCAGAAGCATGCAAAACTTTGTCTCCTTTCTTCTGCACAATCCTAAATTTCTAATGTATTAATTCAGAGGAGCAGAGATGCAGTATTTTTGTTTTTGATGAATTCTGCTCACTTCCTCCTTCACACTGTGTGGCAAGTCAAGGTACCAAAGTTACATCACATCTATCCTATCTGTTCTGCAGGGCATGTACAATGGTATCACCAAGATAAATAGACATTATTATAAGTCATTTTACCTTTAGCCTGTTCATAATATATAGTAGGTTATACCCTGGCTGGGAAGTGTATGTTTCACGATTTCAAAGCAAAAAAAAAAAAAGAAAAAACTCCCCCCTTCAATCTTACATCCGTGTATTCGAGACATTGAAATAAGAAGCTTACCATAATAAAAACAGGTTTTGATGAATCTGTCCCACTTACCAGTCTGCCACTTTCAAATGTGTTCACCGGTTTAAAACTTTAAAACCGTGTTAGGCAAGTTCTTGTCATCAGCCTTTTTTCCCTAAAGATCAAATAGTTTTCATAGGCTTTCTTCGCGGGAGTTTGAGTCATATACCTGTTTTTACAAGGATCGTTTTATTGTCACAAATCCAGTATTTATTTCTGTCTGGATATATTCGGCAGGGAATAGTTTTTTTTCTGTTTCCGTTGCTTATGAGTGGAGCTGAAGAGACAGTATATTTTATTATATATTATTAACCCGGAAAATCTACAGAGAATAGTCTAATAAATATTGTATAAACAAACAGCGGGTGAATCCCAGCTGTTTTTCAATCTCATAAGTATTTGACATGTTTATCCTGTTAATGATAAATTATGTCTAGATACAACTCGACAGTTAGCCGAAATTAAGAAGGTCCGAGATAAAGGTGACAGAGACTAAATTTAACGCTTCAGCAATCTATTTTGCAATCTATTCAAACATCATTCGATAAAATGCACTAAATCCATTAGTGTGCAAAAAAAAGTGTTTCCTTTTTTTTAAACAGCAAACATACGGATGGTACCTGAAGCAGAAAATGTTTTTTTTTTTTTTCTTATTTCTGCGAGTTCCCATTGCATAAAAACAATGCTGTTATTCATGCACCGTGCAGGAGCCATATGCAAGGAAAATAAAAAAAAAGCTTGATTGTCTGAAGACAACAATCAGACATAGCCGTTGTTTTGTTCAGACGAAAAAAATGAGTTGCGGTTCGAGGCTTTTGTGTGAGTCGCACATATGCAGACGGTAATTAAATATTTTTCAGCCAGCAATGCAAAGATTATCCCAATAGCGTGTGTGCACGTTAATGATTGTTTGGCTGGAAGCAACGTGGCACTCAGTCTACATATAATTGTTTTTAATTGTGCCGCTTATTGTTTGACTAAAGGAGGAGCGTACTAGTCTGTTTTACCGCTTGCTTTGCCATTACTGTCAGGCCGTCAGCGTCTTTTTTGTTACTCGGCAATTACATTTTATCGGGAATAACGTGGGTTGATACTGATTTCACGGAGACTCTTGTTTTGGTATTGTGCAAATGGTTACTGCACAAGACGACACTGGGACAGGCAGAAGTCCATCTAGCAGACATGCTTGGGTTAATGGTAGAAACAGCAGCATGCCGGTGTGCTTTGGAATGAACAAAAAATAAACAAAAGTACCATTTTGTTTATGAACTATTTTCCTGGACTGAAAAAAATGAATAGGATGAGAATTGGAAAAAAACACCTCGATTGCAGTTTTCAGTCCTGTTTCTTCATTGATCTGTATCCATTAAGCGTTTAAACGACAAACAGGCATATCGGAATCCCAAAGAATTCCCTAGGATAATACTTTCTCTGCTTAGTTTCGTGAACAACCCGAAGAGTCAAAGAAACGCCGAGCGTTTTTTGCAAAGATTTCAGTGGCCTCGTTCTATTAGACAGTGACAAATACAGTGATTCAGTGAGTGAAAAACAGTCAGCGCCACCCGGTGCGTGGACGCTGGCCGAATAGAAAGTGTTAGAAAGGCATAAGGCGCGTCTTGCAGGTGTGGACAGTATGGAAGACTGTCAAGAAGACAAGAGAGGCCAGCTGGGGGGGTGGGGGGGTCCTTGTGGGTGCCTCAGCGCTTCTCAAAAGCTAGTAGATGACAGAGCCACTTTGTGCACTATAAGTGGTGTAATTAGCCGTCTCTCATTTTTCAAAACGACCGCCCCCACACCACCCTTAACACACGAGGACGCGCGCGCTGCACGGCTGAAAGAAGAAACTCAACCGCTGGGCTTGCTCTCGAGCGCCATGCCGGCGGCTGGTGTATCGTCGGTGGGCGTGGTCTCCGTCATGGACAGATGACCCAAACCTGCTGCACTTATTGGTCGAAACAAACACCCGCACGTTGGGAATCCATGCATGCAGTTCAGGACATTACCAGGAGATGGCGCCTGTGGACCAGGAGATCGTCGACTTCCTAAATAGCTCGGCATCCTCTATCCTTGCAGACTCGACGTTTCCCACAAACTCATTGGACATTTACGCCTTCATTTGTTCCATTTATGAAAATGAAATTTCCTTAGTCTTATATATTTGAATGCTTAAAAACATATTTTTCAAATGGGTTTTACATTTATCAGGAAAAATAATTTGAACACCTGTTGGTTAGATGTAATAAGAGAGCACCTTGACTAAGCCAGGTAATGCTTTTTTGTTTAATCTGGAGCATGTGACAATAAGAAAGTGAATATTTATTGCTGTTTACTCCCAATTTAGCTGTGATCAAGTACTAAACCTATTTGTACTGACTGACTGTTTTTATTGTATTGTGTACTGATTTACTTACTTACTGTACTGACATTTACTTTACTTATTGTTTTTTGAGCTTATTTTCCATGGGTATTGTTTTCTGCATCGTTAGCCAATCAAAAGCAGCTTTCCTAATCACCTTCTGTGTTGGCAGACAGAGGGGCCAGTGACAATGGAATCTTTTCCAGCCCATTGTGGGGCAGTAAATATTTTACCCTGCTTGCCCCCCCACCCAGCTGGTGAAGAGGAGCGCAGAAAGACGCCTGAGGTCTCACAGCAGCCCCCTCAACAGCACCACCACCCCATTTGCCAGGCCTTCCCTCCGCCCGCAGATCACAGGCGACCTCATCGACGCCGCAGAGTCGCATTCTGGGGATGGCTGGGCCTGGGGGCTACTCTGAAGTGCCACCTGGCGTGCCCACTCGCTGGAGAACTCTCCCTGACCCCCCTCACCCCCCCCCCCCTCCAGGCGGCAGAAGGGACCTTGGGGACCACCGGAGACCCCAAGTCGGGCCACAGGGGGGTCGATTCCCAAAGGCCGCGTGTTCAGTCGAAGGCTCTGTGTGCAGCGGAAAGCCGTGCAAGGCCCGACATGGATCCCTCACTCCCCCCAGCAAGACCTCCCTGGCCCCCCATGCAAGCCGGCCTCACAGCCCAAACATCAAAGAGTACCAACTTGGTCTGGGACCAACATGCCTCTCGCAGCCACATTTAATGACACCAATGCCACAAAGCCCATTTTAAAGGCACATGTACAATCCAGACTCTCTCTGTAGAGCAGCAGACCAATAACATATTTGTTATAATTATTTTAACTGCATTTATATTTTGCAACATTTAAAAAATGATTCCAACATACAAATCACTTCAGACGGTCCTTTTCTTGTTTTCATGGAGGACGTTCATTTTATTCTAATTGTGGGTGTAACTTTCATTTAACTGCAAAACATTTTTTTTTTCACCCAGACCCTAAATTGTATTCTGCTTTCATCCTAATTCTGTGAACCAGGGCTGGCTGTTGCGGCCACAGAGGCTTGAAAGCTTGAGAAGATCTCAGCTTCCATTCCAGAGTTTTCCATTCAGCTTTGATCAAAGCGATTCGGTCCGCGTCACCCGCTCGAACATTTATAGACAGACGTTTGCTATCCTGATGGAAATTGAGATGATAAGTTTTCAGCTGTGCCAATGCACGTCTAACCTCACATTTGGTCGAATCAGTGAGCTTTGAACACCTTTCTTTGGGAATGATATTAAAGAACAGAAAATGAGGATAGTAATATATGGACAAATTGTTGGAAATTAGCATAATCCTAATTAATGCAATGTGTATAATTTAAGTTAAATATGTACTAACATTTGTTTAACAGATGCTTCTATCTGAAGTGGCATACAGTTGAGAAAGCGGGGTCATCCAGTCCCTGGAGCAATTGGGGGGCTTTGACCGAGTGCCCAACAGTGAAAACTTCTGTTGACTCTAAGATTTGAACAGGCAACCTTCTGATCTCAGACACAGCTACTTATTGCCCAGTTGAGATATTTTGAAGCATAATTCGACTCTAATGCAACCTGCTTAGCGTCCAGGGCACTCGTCTCAAACACTCACGTTTCCTCACAGTTCAGGGGGTCTGTCACGTCCCGTGAAAATCGAGACAGGTGCCTGATAGACCACCTCTGCCAGCTCTGCGAACACAGACACGCCATTCACACGCTGAGCACACGTGTGGCCGGGCCCCACATGCCGTTCGGTGTATTGCGGCCGGCTTACGTTTGAGAAAAATGATAATATTTGTCGGGAAAGCACAGAGGGCAACGGGAGTGGGACGCCCTGATTAGAGGAAGCTCCCCCACACCTGTCGCAGGTCAGAGGTTAATGCTGAGGGTCAAAGGTCATTTCCAGAAGCGCCTGCTTGGGCACTTTGCTTTTCTTCTTGTAACAGTTCCCACCCAAAGTGCTGAAAGGATTTATCGACTGCCGAACCCTATAATAAAGACATTGTCAGCTGTTTGAAACGCACTTTAACACGTTTTAACAATGATTGTCTTTAAAATTAAAAAAAAAATGTTTTATGGTCTATATGAAACAGGGAAAGCCTACTGTGACTGGATAGGTTTTTCTACTATTCTACTATTCTGCTATTCTACAGAGGCTGCAAACCGCAATATGAAAATAAAAATACCTGAACCATTCTTATGGTCTTGTTTATTTTATTTGGGTTAATTAAACCCGCGTTTCTAATCATTGCTGTGTCTCATATTATGGTTTCCCTAAGGTGTTTGGTTGTTTCAACTCAACTGTCATGGTGCTGCTGTTTATATGAAAATGAAAATTATGCCCCTGATTTTTTTTTTTAAAGTAAACAGTTAATTTTCTGGGATCTTAAAGATAAGACAAGAAAATAAATGACACTTGGGAACTGACCCAGCACACCTCCGAGGGATTAAATGAAAGATTTACTGACAATATTTTTTTTTCATTCTTAGAATAAGAGTGCATGTGCATTTGGTTTGTAATTTTAATTAAAAATTTAATTAAATATTTGATTATTTGTTAAAGTGCACACAAAACAGTTTCCTCTCCCAAGTCGGTGTTGGACCATGCCCCACTTCGCTAACACAAGGTTTTATCTCAATGGGAAATCCCCAATAAATAAAGGTTTATGAAAGTGATTAATGTCTGTTTGATTTTGATGAAATGTTTATGGATTTAATGAAGGCGTGACTAGGAAGCAAAAAGTCTCCAGAATCTTCATCTATGCTGTCGTACCAGCAGCTGAGTTTGATTATCTCAATTAGTTTAAGCATCTGAAAGCTTGATGTTCGGCCCAAGTTCTGTTTTCCAATCTTGCCCCCTGTGTCAAGGTGCCAGGGTGGTCAACAGGGGGGTGCCATGTTATGCGTCCCAGAATACCATAGACTTTTAAGGCGGTTTTCAATGCTACGGTCAGCATAGGCTGCTTTTAGAAGCGTTTCAGGTCCCCGTGGGTACCTCAGGAAGGACGGCAAGCCCAGAGACGGCCTAATTAGCCTGTAAAACAATAGCCCCTCAATCGCCATTCCGTTATGCCCTCCAGCATTGTCAAACGGATCCTGTTTCAGGCTCCTGATAAACAGGGAGCTAAATTAGATGTGCAGTTGTTGCCATTGTCTTGTTTTGTGATACCCAAGCCTACTCCTCTCTGCCTCCCCGGCACAAGAGCAGAGCGTCCTGGACAAGGTGGGGGTCCCATAACGGAGTGTTAGTGCGTGTCATAAATGGCAAAGATCAGGAAGGGATACGGCATGAGTTTCCCTTGTGCGGCCGTCCGTCTGCAAGGCAGGACGGGGGGATTGTAAGGTAATTAGCCATGTAGCCAAGGCAAGAGGTATATCGTGTGTGGGGGGGCAGCGGAGTGGGGGATTCAGAAAAAACAGGGAGATGTTAATGTTACTTTGACGGATGGAGTCAAAAGTGATTTCTGGGTGAGTACAGATTAGGGGCCAGCTGTTCACTGAGGGGCCAGCTTGGCGAAGGGCAGTCAGACCCTGCCACCTCGACCCCCCCCCCGACACACACACACACACACACACACACACACGTACGTGATTCATATTGTCACTCAGCCACGCCGTGTTTTTAGGAGACAACGCAGTGTTGCGACATCTGTATGCCGCACAATAGAACGCCTGATTGTGGAGATATAACATCTAATCAGTTTCACTAAATCTGTTTAGGTAATTCAATTAGAAAACCTGAAGTAGCACCAGGAACACTGAATTTGGCTGGCATTTTTCCTTCCTGTGATCCTTATCGGTTTAATATCTGACATTTTTATCAATACTATACTATTCACATACAATTTGTAGTTGTAGTTGCATATCATTAATAAATATGCAAAAAAAAACAATCAGTATGTCCATATAATTATTTCCATTTAATGAATAAGAATGTAAGATTATGGGATTATTTATATCATTATCAGATTTTTTTTTGTTTCAGTTGAAAAGAATATCATAATGCATATACTAATGAATAGTGGAAACTAATGATTCTTAATGATTCCTTCCTAATGATAAAGATGGATGAAGCTGATTATTTCTGACTTGATTTATGGATTCAAATGACACGTGGAGTTGAATATGGTTTATGTCAAAATTATGAGCATGAGGTGGTGATTAGTGGCATTCCAAACATCACAATTGCCATTCCGAGGACAGATCTCAGTGAGGAACCCTTCAGGTAAGGTGCAAGTGAAATCGCGGGAGTAACATTCAAGTCATCAAGTTATGAAAATGTGCCAGCAGTCAAGCTGGGTAATAACATCAGTGGAGTAAAATAATTAAACATAAGTATGTATCTTGAAACAGTGTGGTTTAAACAAAACAAGCAGTTTGGTTTTTTTCCAGATCTTTTAGGCCTTGGCGCATATTTGAGGATCAGGGGGAAAAAAAAAAAACTTCCATCGTTTTGTGCAGCCTTCTTTAGAGCAGAGGTATTCCTGGACGATTCATCTGCCTCACGTTGAAACTTGTAATGATCGACTTGGGTTTTATAGACTCTAAACACCCCAGACAAACAGAGGTTGTACTCATTCAGGTTTCATTCCACACGCTGTCCGGCAGCTTTCCCATTACATAGCAACGTCTTCTGAGAAAGTTCTTTTAAATTTTGCCAACAAATTTCATTGTTTTCTTTTTTTAAAAAACAGAAAAAAGTGAAGCTTTTGGAAAATTTATTTCAATTAAATAACTATGATACAAAAAATCTTAATCTTGCAGGTAAATTATCCACTGTATACATTGTGCTTTTAATTGTATGCTGTGCTGTATTTTAAGTATGTGCTATACTTTGTAATATTTTAATGATATACTACACTATGATATATTTTAATGGTATGCTATGCTATATTTTAATGGCATGGTATGCCACACTATATTTTAATGGTATGCTATGCTATATTTTAACTACATGCTATGCTATATTTTAATAGTATGCTATGCTATTGATCCACTTCCCTCTGGCTTGCAATGAGTTTCTGTCTGTCATTCAGAGAAGGTTTGGGAATTTGCCCCTAATGCAGGAGACCGTGGCCTGTTACGGCCTGGGAATGAGGGCGGGCAGCTAGATCCCTGCCCATCAGATGGTTCGCTTTCTCCCACGAAGAGAAAGGGCAGGGAAAGAGGGCACGCCGAAAATATTTGGGCAGCTGAGGTCAGCCTCGAACCTGTTAACGTGAGCATGCAGACCCTGTGACAAGGGACAGGATGGGTGACCCATGATCAGTCAAAGAAAATGTTTTAATGATCTTTAGATCCATGTCAAACTATGATATAATCCCTGTCCAAGTGTCAACTTGGCCATTTCAAAACTTCAAAAAGTCACCCCAGAATTTGCCACGACCATCCAATGCACCTATTTATTTCTTTACTCAGCGACTACCCCACCTTGTCTGGCTAAACTTAACTAATTAAACTAATTAATCAATTGAGCTGGTGGTCTAATTTAACAAGTACATGGAATGGCTGGGGGGCCCTAAGGAGAGATTTGAGAACCAAAACGACGTCCATCTAGGCATCCAACAAGATATCAGTAACTTTTTGAAGAACAGAAGAAATTCTTATTTTTGTTGTGTTACACTTAATTTGCAAAAGTTTTGATGTTAAGCTGTGTTAATTTTTCTTAGCAATTATATACTTACTACCCAGATAAATAGCCTTAAACATTTTCTTTGACCGTCTAAGACTTCTGCACAGTACTGCAGCTGTGGTCAGTTACCAAAGATCACTTTTCAATACCAGCACAGTGCTTTTGCCAATTTGCCAATACTGGGAAAACTAAAATTGGCTCAAATGCCAATCTATGATATGGTACATTCATTAATAACCATTGTGACACAGGTAAAGGTGAAAATAACCAAGATCTCACTCTCGAAATGAGTGTCTGTAGACACTAGGAGCATCGCTAACAATTGCTTTCATGGAACAAAAAGTCCTGGGGCGAAACGTTTCATAAACATCACACACCACACTGATCGCTCAGTATGATCTCATAATATAAATCCATTTAGGGGAAGTTACAAGCACACCTGATTCAATTAACCCCGGGCTTAATGAAGTGGATGGCTTGGGCAGGCAGAAGAGAACAAAGATACCGGCCCCAAGGAGAGGCAAGGAAAGCCCAGATCTGATTAACTTCCCTCACTCCTATTTTTAACTTTAAGAATAAACATTAGGGCAAAGCTATCTGGCACATTTACAGAACAACATCAGAAAGAATGGATTAACCTATAAAATGCCAGCAACCTCTCGAAAAAAAAAAATTCTTGGAATTTCTACAAACCCATACTAGGCAAAATAATCTGTATATTCATATATGCCTGTACGCTTTGAACTAGATCATTTAGATGAATGCATATCCAAATACTCCTCATCTATTTAAATGTGTATATGCCTGCACAGGTCACATAACTTTGTGAATATCCATATCTTTACATTTTCTTTGTTGATATGGTGTCTATATTTGTGTTTTTGGCCAGAATATTGCTTATAGCCTATGATCTATATGCCTATTTGTCTGTGAAGTGTAATGCCTATCCTGCTCTGTTTGAATAGCTTGTTTATGTCTGTGGGTAACAGAAGAAGGAAAACTATTACATTACAATGTACCCGAACAAATAAAGCTTCATTTAATTTGTTTTGTTTTCAGTTCTACTGT
>JAODJW010000100.1:361637-373152 GCA_026777045.1 Hyperopisus bebe
TGCGTACTGAAAACAAATAAATAATCGATGAAATACGTTTTATGCCGCAGTTCTGCTGCTTTTAATCCCAACATATTAATCCATCTTTATTACTGTAATCAAGCATTAACTTCCATATGCAAACTGAATGTCTGTTGTTACTAGCAAGGGACAATTATTGTTTCTGCAAAGACTCCTATAATTCTTGGATATACATTTCTGTATAGTTAATATTTTCTTTCCTAAATAATATCCCGTCGTTTAACAGCTATACCTGGGAACGGGGACTCTGTCAGCCTGGCCTGGACCTCACCTGCCCAAAGTGATTTTCCAACGCATAACTCTTCATTTTCCCGACAGTTGTAAATTGACCTGACGTCATAACCCATAAAAATCAATTAATAATTTTCTGTGAATTAAGAAACTGGGGGGGCAAACGGGACTGATAAACTGCGCTTATGACCTCATGCGTTCCGCAACAATGATCCATTGTGGCTCCCGGCTTCATCTGAAGCGGCGGCGGTCCGTAATTTTTATTTGGCATTTTATTGCCATTAGATCACCTCGTCTCCGCCGTGCTTAGAGGTGGCCACACGATGCCTCTAAATGGCGCTTCTGGCACTGGGGTGGAGGAAAGGAAACCCCCGTCTTTGATAATCCGATTTTCCAAGTGGAATCCCTGGGCTTCAGTTCCGATCCCAATGTGCGAGCGTGATCCCTTTCATCTGTTCAGGCTGGATTTCCTCTCGATTTACCCCCTCTCGACACACACGATTTACAAAATGACCGGGAATCAAAATGTCTTAATATGCTGCAAATCCCCGTTGGACATATGGAGGGAAACGAAAGAACATATTCCCTCTTACTCTGAAATTTGCGGATAAAATGGCCTACATGCGTTTCCTGTAAGCAATGTGCGATCCAACTTGTCGGAAATTACTAGTGTTATATAAAGACTTTAGCTGTAGGCCTGTAGATATATGCAGTCTCAATCCTGTCAATTACAAAATTAAACTGATTAGAAGTGCCCATGTTGCAAACTGATGTATTTACATTTTACTGGGCTATCATTAAGCTAATTATCCACAAGCAACTTAGCCATTTAATTGTCTTAGAGAAAGTCACAGGCTTAAAACTACAAACAACATGGTCATTCTACACCATGGTCAGATGGCATATAGGGGATTCGCCGTTGCTGCTAAGTGACGTATAGTTAGATGAAAGATTATGTATATGTTTTACTTTTTATAAAAGAAATTTTGGTTAGTATATTTGAGCTGTATTTTTATGCTGACAAATACCAAGAGTTTTTGGTGTTTTTTTCCAAGAATGCTGCACGATCGAGATTTCAAGGGTAATTCGTGACTCCGAGTTTCAATGAGGCGTTTTGCACCCAAAAATGTACCAAACTGTAGTTTGCTGAAAGCGCAATATAGGTTCATGCGTTTAAGAAGAAAACCAAGTGCCTGCACAATAAGTAGGCCAAAAAGCACAGCTCGTCCTGATTCGTTCCGCTAGTAATTTACTTCGCCATGACACTGCAGGTGTCTAGCAATCAAGTCGGAATTTAGTATTTTAAATCCTAGTTACTTTTAAATCTTTTTTGATTTTTTTTTTTTTTCGTGAAAACGATTTTAAAAACTATTCGCATTGATTTCGAGGCTAAAGAACTGGTTCCAGTTCGTAATTTAAAGTGATGTAAGATGAATTATTAAGTGATTAATAGTTCATAATTGCTTTGCGTGTAATGTCTGGATCAACGTGTCCTTCTCTGGGGTACGTACACTGTCATTCTGCACAATCGGAGAAAGTCGTAAAACCAGCGAAACCACATGTGCTGAATGTGAAAAAAAAGTAAAATGGTAGAAGTATTTACAAAGTACAAGGAGGCGAAACAGAGAGACGAGGAAAACTACGGAACAAAGATCCGCAGAGCAGCCCCAGGGAGCTATTTAAAGACTTTGAGAAATAAAGGAGAATGAGACTGAATAAGGGACAAAATGTGCATAAGTAATAAGGTGAACTGTGAACTTTGAAAGCAGCTTGCCTCTAAAACGACCAGGTGAGATAAATTAAATAAGCATACAGGGTGTAAAGGGTAGGGGGGGATCTCGCCCAGCTGAATTTAGGATAAATTTTGGAGATTAAAAAAGTGAAAAGCTGAGAATGAAGTGAACCATCGGTATAGAGTCTAACAGCTGGCAGTTAAATCCCGAGGATTTGGCAGCTCTAACGTCGTGGAAAGGACTTGTAACTTAAAAAAAAAAAGCGAAAAGGTATAACTAGCTAAGAGTGAATAGGCAGCTGGAGGCATATCAGTAAAATGCAGCGCAAAATGCCAGCAGAGACGTTTCTGAGAGGCAGATGTAAAGAGTGATCGATCTTATGCAGTACGGGCAAGCAAGAAGAAGCCATGCTGTCCAAACGCCAGGTAGCCTTACAATCCTGTGTGATAAGAGCTCAGTTACTGCAAATGTAACCCAGGTGTCTCCATTTTATGTTTCCTTACAGAAATATTGCATTTCCCCCTTATATGAGAACTGAACAGTGTGGTTTTATAAATCAACTTAAGCTGCATTCCACCAGAAAACAACTGTCACACCTTCTAGGGAAGCTTCTGCAAATCCTGAGCCTGTTTGTGCATTTCTGTATGTTTTCCCTAAGTGCAAATGAAATTTTAATATATAAATAATTAAGTTTTTTTTTTTTAAGTACAAACAGCTAAGCCGGATTCTAAAACGTAAATGCTTTATGTCGCATGGTGTGTTTGGCCATTATTGCACCCAGAGAAACTAAAGAGAAAACATGAAAAATAAACAAAGGCTATACAGGTTTATCCCTTTTAAAGGGCTCCAGCAGGTTTCTTCCTTGAGACGTGTATAGACAGAGCCATCTAAATGTATATTTTACTAACAGCCATGAGGCTAATATGTTCACACTGAACGATAGCATTTGCATGTTTTCTTGCGTCACCTCCAGCAAGTCCGAACTTGATGTAATTGCCTTTCACAACCGATTCCAAGGAAAATAGATTTTTAGACTTTTTCCTCTTTTGCAATCTGTCATGACCATTACTTCCATGTAATTGAAAGATAAACAATTTTTTTATTCCGATTAAAGTAGCGGTTTAATGTAATTACTTCTGTGTCATGCCACATTTATACACTTTTATGTGGCATTCCCCTTTTTATGAGCTGCTTCATAAAAGCAACCATTCACCGTGAATGTGTGTAAGTCTTCTCTTGTGACTAATAACTTCTTTTTCAGTTATAATACGGTCTATTACGTCACAGTAATAGAAAATCGTAAGGAAATCTTTGTGTCCCGCATTAAACTCCCTCACGTGGTTCAAGCTAATGTGTCCCACCTCTTCCATTAATACTGAATGCGCCAAAAAGTGAAATAAAATCTAATATTGTTCTCTCTGGCACTCCTCTCTGTTGACTTTGAGTTACTATTCTATTTATACGTTGTCATTTTAGTGGTTTCCAGGGTAACCGTGTTTTTTTTTATACATCAAATTACGTCGACTTTAATGTCCCGTAACCATAACTTTATGAATTGGCCTCCTTTGTTTTTCAGGTGGGAAAAACAGTCAGTGGCCCTCTTTCAATGCCCAAGAAACAAATGCTTCTTAGTTGACTGTATGTTAAACGTAACATATTCTAAGTGCAAGTGATGCAATCTGCATTAATTTTTGCTCCATCGAAGGTGTGTAGGCCCAGTAATAGGGTGCTTTTGGTTTCTTTACTAGGGTTCATTTGCAAATATCATTCCTCAAAATGTCTGCACAGGGAAACCAAAATCTTTCCATTTTATATGATCACATTTCCCACGCATCCATTTGCCCACTTTCATTTTCCAGTTACCAGTTCAGGTTGCATTAACTTTAATTCTAAATAAAGACAATAATAGTCATAATAATGTGGTGGTTTATAAGTGACATCGTTTGTTCTGTTTAGCAGTCCCTAAAACGGCGTCTCATAACTTAATTGTATAGCTGCACACACAGTTCCCAGGATGCATTTCTTAAACGATCCTCAACTTTTCATGGTATGAAGGATTTATGGGAAACCAAGGACTTAAAAACTGAGAAAGACCAAGTGTTTACACAAATGTTACAGTGTTTATATGAATATCACGAAAGAACTCCACTGTGAAAAAAGATAGATGACGAGGCTGCATACAGCAGGTGTTCACGTTTATATGAGAAAATTATTTCTGATTTGCGGATTAAATATGTTCCCTTCAGACTTCCAATACAAACATAAATCTCATAAGTTTCTCCGGTTGACATAAAAGGCTGACTTTTAGCTCTAGAAAACAGACTTACTGACAGACAGACTAACAGTTGATAGATAGATAGATAGATAGATAGAAGAAAGACTTATTTCTGTAATACATATGAAATAGGTCATGAAAAAGGCAGGTTCTGTAAGTCCTTTGGTAGATTTTTCTGCATATTAACTTTGCATAGAAATTAAATTAACCGAGGATTTTGAGTGTGTTGAAGGAATGACTCACTAGATGAGTCATTGTCTTCACTTTTCTCACTGTTTCTAATTTTTCATGCAGGTTTTGTCATTCATTGTGAACTCTGGCCCCAGTGTGCAGCTTTCGTATGATTAGTACGGCGAGGAGATATTTCAATTCAGGCAGTTGCTTTGAACATTCTGCTGAAAGATGTTCCAATTAAGGCTGAGAGGAATGGGGATCCCTGTCACACTGCCCACCCAATTCACCGATGTTTATCTGGAGCCAAGATCCATTTCCGACATCTACAGAAAGCATCTCCACACCCACGTTCATTTCTTTTTTTACTTGTCTAATAATTGACTTCTTTGCCCATCTAAATTTTAAACAACACGGCCACCTCCTTGCTGTTGACAGCTGTGGTTTGTGCATAATCTTCAAACCGTGTCCTGGTGTTTGTAACTCATAATTATTTAGACTATGTGTATAGTCAAACTGGTTTTGAGCAAACACTCTTGGTGCAAAGCATGTCAGACCTCTCAGCTGCAAGATAATTCAGTTTTTTCCGTGAGTCACAACCGTATCAGTGACAACATTAAATAATGTCAGCAGCTGGCCAGTGCTTAAGAGGTCTGTCTTTTGTGTGTGTAGACATGTATATATGACTAGAATGTAAAGTGATGAGATTTATGCTAATTTGTATCCAGTCACGTTTGCTACTATGTAATTCTATTTAAATTATTCACAATAATTCACAATAAACATAGTAAATGTATAGGTCCCATTTGTGCTGTGGGATTCTGTTTTTTGAAAGTATTTGTCCTAAAAGGCGTTTTCCTCATTTCGGCACACTATCAAAGAGTGGGGAACATTTATCCGTGTTGGACGGCTTCCCCTGGCGTCCGATGACCTGGGTTCATGCCTGAGCCACTCTGCCATGCTGAGGCCCTGGCAAGGAACCAGGGCACCCCCACCCCTACCCCTACCCCTACCCCTACCCCTACCCTATTGAGCCTTTCCATGGTGCAGTGGCTGTCTCATAAGGATGTGTCGGGGGGGGGGAGTGTTTGTAGTGTCCCGATTCTACCTTGTCATGCCAGATTATTTATACTATGACCAGCCTCCCCAGCACACACACACCCAAAACTCCCCACCTCTAAAACATGGTGCCAAAAAACATGAATCCAGCGATTGTTATGTTTCACCTGCTGCGCAGCCACACCGCTATGAGTCCAGAGCAACTTAAAGATTGCTATTACATCATCCCGCACCAGGCCCCCACTGGAATCCCTTCAACTTCCAGTTTCTCCTTTCTGTTCCCTCCATGCATTTTTTTCCTGCAGAAGAAGCTTGTCTTTGTTGCAGTGATGCCCTCCCTTCAGTTAACTCTCTTGTCCTTATTATCTGTTTTTATAAATCACGGTTGGATTGTCACAATGCTAAATCCCAGAAAAGAGACAGTTTTGAAAAAATTTTAACAGAACTGGAGATGTTGCCATCTGACAG
Source organism: Hyperopisus bebe (assembly GCA_026777045.1). Classification (NCBI taxonomy): domain Eukaryota; kingdom Metazoa; phylum Chordata; class Actinopteri; order Osteoglossiformes; family Mormyridae; genus Hyperopisus; species Hyperopisus bebe. The sequence goes on from JAODJW010000100.1 coordinate 367,596, forward strand.
CCAGAGCCTGACATTACCCTGGATTTCTCTTTAATGACAGAAATACGTCTCCTCACTAAATAAACACTCCAGGTGGATCCATTTCTGAAATACACCCTTATCTTTATCACTCACTGACAATAAATCCATCATCACCTTGCCCATAGTAAGAGTTCTGGTTTGAAATTTATGAATGGGTACTGTCCCTGCCCCTTTACTTACTATATGAAGTAATAGATACAGGAAAAGATTGAACAGACAACCGGAGATGGACTTTAACTGGTTGTACATCTCGTCAGTGAACTGCAATGTTCTTTCCTCATTAACTACTTTATATCAGTATAAACCTAGCTTTATGCCAACTGCTTAAACCTGATGGCTCTCAAAACTCATTTTTGAAAAGGTAATTAAAAAAAACTAAAGTTTAAAAAGTGACAATGCTAAAATAAGTGGTGAATTGCATTCATCAGTACGACATTCACTGATTTTCCATTTGAGTCACTTTACAGGTTCCCTGAATATGTTGGCATATGAAAAAAATGTCCCCCTGATAGTACTGTTTATCAAAATGACAGACTACAATTATATAAATATATAAATAAACCAGGTGTTAAAATATTCTGTAAAATTACACAGGATTGAACTCTTCAGAACAGATTATTTATAGATTCGACGAAGATTAAATTGCTGCAGAGAAACAAGTCAGACCAGCTGAAGGCGAAGCCTTGTCATTTTAGTAGCACACGTCGTGCTACCTGCAGATCCCTACCAGGGGAAAAGGCAAGGTTTGCAGAGAGAGGCATCAGAAGCAGCCCAGGTGATTTATAGAAATCACCCAGATATTCCAGTTGGGTTAGTACAAAAGGGGCTGGGGATATGTATTCGCAGCTGGTTAAGTGCAAATGGACATTGTCTCCATGGCAATCAAGCAGAGAGCATGTGACCTGAATCCAAGCACGTGATAGGTTGGCATGTGGGCCGCTTGTCTTTGACACTCTGTAGGGAGCCACAAAGATGGGGAGTATCCTAAGGAGCAGCCAGTGCTGGTCTAAGGCCATGTGGCGCCCTAGGCAAGCTTCACCACTGGCGCCCCCTGTCCGGGACAAAGTGCAATTGGCAGGCTAAGTTAGCACCCCCCGTATGTTGCCTAATGGTTTAATATGCCCTGGGAGCAACTGACCCAGCGGTGAAAAATGGGAGCGTACTAATGCCCACCCCTGTGAGCACCATTATGGGTTGGAGACGCTGCTCATTTTAACGTCGAGCAGGAGATCACACCCGCCGCACATTTCCGTCAGATCGTGAAAAGCTGTCGGTAATCATCGGCACATTGCTGAAAGCTTCATCCACAGGGAAATGTACCATTTGATATGACAAGATGTTTTTCTTTCGACGACTGAGGTTGACCGAGAACCTTGATACAGCAATTCTGCGGCCTAAGGCCCAAGTTTAAGATCACAGTAGAGCCATAGAGTCACGTTTCATTCCAATTAACATTCCTGGGCTCCCTCAATGTGTGTTTTTGTATAAATGCTGAAATCGAGATATTTGGCATCCATGCTTTCTCCAAGTGAATGGGAGTGTCCCCAACCCAACCTGCCTCTTTGGCCGCCTCCGAAATCAGTGCGCACCTGAGTCTGGCGTTCACAGAGACCTCACAGAAAGGTCATTAGGCGACGAGGCGAAGCGGTAGTTTCTCACAGTTTCAAGAGGGCACCCTGTTAAAATGTTGTCGCAGCTGGTAAGAGCCTCAGATCTGGAATTAACTTGCGATGGACCGAAGCCAGAAATCACAGCCCACACTGTGAGTTTAACTCTTTTCTCTCCTCGTTGTTTGAATTCCTCACACACCCCAGCCTTGCTGCAGCTGGTTAATCAAGCTGAGAAACTTTTTCACAGAGCGATATTTCGGGCATCTCGATCCTCCTGATGAAATCCTGAATTTACCATCTTTCGCCATTGGAATGCCAGTCCATAAAACCGATATGGGGTAAACTAGAATGGTGATTTTTGTTTGACTTCCTCTTTACCATGAGATGCTCAGGTAAGAGCAAGCTTGGGGGGGGGGGGGTCACAGCACAGGGATACAGCACAGGGTTACAGCACAGGGTCAGCCACTGCATGCAGCGCCCCTGGAACTGGGAGGTAAGGTTCTTGCTCAAGAGCCCACAGACATGTGATTATTCTGCTGAGGTCGGGGCTTAAACCAATGACCTTCTGATCACTGGCACAGAGACTTAACAAGCAGAGCCATACACAGCTTAGCTGAAATCGCCTTATCAGGGTATCTGCTTTGCTCTTCTGATTCTTCTACTGTGCAGGTCTAAATAAATGGAAAAGCTTGAATGCATTACGTCACTCTTAAAGTCTGTAGTACAAATATTTATTTTTATGTGAGGACAGACATTTTATGGCAAAAAATAGCCACTAAAATTCAGGCTGTGTTTGTGAAGACTTGTCAGAGATGCAGCACAGGGAATGTGATTTATCAGTGTGACGAAGGCATGATTTACACCCAGATTTACGCCTCAATCATCTATAATATAGTGACAGGGGAGTGGGAGGTGGGGCTGCGTGTGTCTTCACAACCGTTTCATATGTGGAGTAATTATTTTCAATGTATGGACTTGCATAACCCCTAAGGAATGTCTTAAGTTGTAGTGGAGTTTTTTTTGGCACATTTTCCAATTAAAACTCACTGACCCCCCTAAATAAAAAAATGAATTCATAAATAACTGGAGTTGATTTATTAAAACACAATGTACAATGGCAGAAGGAGTGTGACTGATTCAATAAATCTAAATTTTCTCTCTCTCCCTTCTCCTTTTCGCTCTTTTTTTGTCGAAAGTAATTTATGCTCACTTCTTATGTCACCTCATTTATGTGTGGGATGAAGCTGCTGGGATTCTCTTTAATACCATTTAATCCCTTTGCTGAAAGATCATGAATGCAAGTTTTACCATGCTTAAAGCATTCAGAGGCTTATTGGCAGAGGCTAATGGCAGCCATTTTCACACCAATAACTGAAAAAACGCTCACTTTTTCTAACTGTTTGCCCTCAGAACTGCCAGTGATTGGATCTTCTATTTGTTTATTCCACCATCCCCTGTAAACTCTAGACATTGTACTCTAGTAACTTTTTCAGATGTTGGAACCATCATATCTGGTACCAACACACACACTATGTTCATAATCACTTAGATCAGACCTATTATCCATTCTAAAGCTTTGTCTGACAGTAACTGAACCCCCTGACCATTATGCATTATGTTATAGTCACATGATTCTGCTAGGAGCTGTACAATGTTGGGATTAAGGACTAGATGTACCTAATAAAGTGGCCATTGAGTTTATATAGAGATAAATATAATGACTAAACTTTATCTATTTATAAATATATTTTTATATAATTTCAGTTTAGAAACACATATTTCAGTTTAGATAATTGAAATAAATGACATTTCTGAGGTAATGCTAACTGACGTGTTTGGGCATGTTCTAATATTAACATTTTTTTACAATGTTTGGATGCTACAGAAAATTTCATTACGGAAATATTTCAAGCAGACCTTTCTAAAATTTTTATCAACAGCTTGGTCATGCTTTGCCTAGTTTTATCCTCATAAGATGTTACAAAAAAGACATTATATAAAGCAGAACATCAACAGACCATACTGAACTTGTGTATACAAGAACTGCATTTACTTAGCAGAAGCTTTTATGCAAAACAACATCATTTTTATTTATTTAGCAAAGGCTTGGTTAGACAATCTCTGGTGCAACTGGGGATTAAGGACCTTGCTCATGGGCCCTAAGGTGAAATCACTTTGCTGGCACTGGGATTTGAACTAACGACCTTCTGATTGCAGATACACATGTGCTTGAAGCTTATTCCTTGAGTACGGGGCACAAGGCTAGCGTACACCGTAGACAGTATGCCAGTCTGTCACATAACTTGGTTACTTATCTGTTTATTTAGTTGAATGACACAGTGGATTTCCCACATCCCAAATTTATTATTTTATGATGAGAAGATACCAATGCAAGCCTCTTCAGTTCAACCGCTTGTGGTAGGTGAGTTTTAGTAGGAGCCCCCACCCCCCCCTTTAAGGGACAGTACCAGCCAAATGTCTGGGCACACCTGCTTTTAATGCATCTGTTCCATTCTACCTCTGTTACTCATCTTATAGTAAAAGGCCTTGAGGAAATGAAGTTTGAAATATTGCAACAACCAAGGGACATGTTCAACATCCCAACATTTTTGACTCTTCAAAATAGCCCCTTTTTGCTTGGATGACAGCACTGGCATCCTTTCAGCCAGCATCCAGATGTAGCCACCTGGAATGCTTCTCCAACAGTCCTGAAGGAGTTTCCACAAGTTCTGAGCACAAGTTGGCTACCTTGCAATAACTCTTTGATTCAGCTCATTCCAAAACAGCTCTATAGGGTTTCGGTCGGCGGACTCTGGGGACCAGGACATCTGTCACAGCACTCCATGACCTTCTTTGTTCACAAGAGAATTATTCCGTAACCTGGAGGTGTGCTCATGGTCGTTATCTTGTTAAATAACTAATGATATTCAGTAGATGTGTGCAGACATTTTACCCATACTGTACACCCTGCAAACCGTGCATTTGGTGAAATGAGAAGGAGGACTGACACAAACCAGAATATGTGGCTCTCCGGACGCCACCCCAAAAGCTTTTCTGAGAGAGATTGTTAGGGAAACAGAAATCAAAAAAGTCTGCAACAGAAAAATGTCTAGTGAGACGCTCAGTGAGGAGGGAGCACCTCACCTTCACAGTCAAAGTGTCCCGGTCAAACATTCACAGGTTTATTTGAATAATCTATTACTAATTATTCATGATGTAATGACTTAAGCAAAAAGCAAGACAATGTGTTTACATGGCGGGACAGTAACCAAACAAGAAAACAATCTCTATGAACTGAACGATGGGTCTTGTCGTTGCTGTTGTTGCAGTTGTTGTCATTGCAACATTTGCATCTGCATATGTCTTGCAGACCTGGTACACATTGACTTCAAGTAATTACTTCAGTCCTTCGTCAAACATGGTTCCTAAATCTGAAGTTTTTTTTTTTTTTTTGCCCTAAATGAATAGAACAAAATATAGCAGAATACTTCTGATTGGCCCTGTTAATGTGTGGGTGCACGCGATTGGTAGGGGTAAGGGGTGGGGGTTAAGGTGACACTGCATGTGAAAATACGCTGAGCCCCCTTCCACCCAAAATTGGACAGATGCCTCTCCCATTGCTGCCTTGACTTGCTTCACCACTGCATGCAATAAACAAGCAAATAAATAATATACACATGACGTCTCCATATATGCTTTCCTTTATTGTGCATGTCAGCAGATCTCGATGATCTAATGAAATCAAAATCGCGGTCTCCAGTTTCGTATGACAGACGGCTTTAAATGATCTGTCGAGTGCTGACAGACGTGACCGTGAAGGACATTCTAGCGTGCACGGTGGTTCAGGAAAGATTTGAAGGGATTTTTGCTTAACACAAGCTGATACGTGCACTAATGTATAGATCGTCGCACGGATCATTGAAAAC